>BQNB010016420.1:0-71659 GCA_026074375.1 Tanacetum coccineum
AACCTTTGAAAAAACCAAAAACATAGTGTAAACAACCTTTTTCAAAAGCCTTTTTTCTAGCTTATAAGTTATTCAAAATGCTTATTTTTAGATTATTTTGGTAGTTTATATGACTAGCTTTATCTGTTTTTAGGTTTTAGACCTTAGCTTATTAGTTTAGTAGCTTAAAAAATAGCTTAAAGGCACCCTCTTAGGCTGTTTGGTTCCCAGTTTTATCAAAAAGCCAATTTGGATGTCTGAGCTTATGGCTTATTGGATTTGCTTAAATTGTGTTTATATTTGCTTTTTAGGTTAGGTTTAAGGCCCTTGTAGCTTATTTGGCCTAAGTCTAAGGTTAATAAAGCTTATGTGTAAAATCAGTTAAGTATAAAGCCTTTTAAGCTTTTAGAGTAAAACGGTCTTTCCTTTAAGTGCTTTCCTGCTTATTTTCTTTGCTTAATTCCCTTCTCATTTTGCTTATTAGGACTAAGTAGTTAGTTGTTCTCAGCTTATTAGCCTTTCATTTGCTTTTCAAGTCTTAAAAATTTAAAACAGTTAGCTTAAAATTCGTATAATAGAAATTAGTCAAAACTGTCATTTTAAATGGCTTATTTCTAGCTTATTATTAAGTTTTGTCAAAAGTCATTTCATTAAAGTTGCTTATTTAGCTTATTATAAACTTTTTCAAAAAGAAATTTAAAAAAATAAAAACATTTGGGAGTATAGAGAGGCCCCAGTTTCGAACCCGAGACCTCAACCTTAACACCCAAACATTTTAACACCACACTCCACTACCAACTGCCCTTCGGACTTTTTTGTTTATACTTTGCCATATTTAATACTTAACCCTTCTTTGCCCAGTTTGCTTATTAGAGCTTATTTGCATTTTTAACTGCTTATTTCTTCAGCTAACTTTCCAGATTATAATTTTCATAGATTCTACATAGTTAAAAGTACATTCTGTAATTTTTCTAGACTTTTATAAATTAGTTTAATATTTTTTATAATATTTTTAGATTAAATCTTTTTTTAATTCATAATAAATTAAATAAAAGTAAAAAAACTTATAATTATTTTTTTTTAATTATTTTTAATCATTTAGGACTGTTAAAAATTAAATTCTCAATTTTAGGGTTAAAATTTTAGAATTTAGGTTTTTAAGGCTCGGGTTTCGAATCCTGTTATCATTTTCGTGTTTTAACCTTAATTGCTTTCTTTTTTAGCTTGCCTTTATTTGTTTTTGCATGTTATTTGTAGAAATAAAATCCAAATCAAAATCTTTGAACTATTCAAACACGCGATCACGAACTTAACATCGATTCTCAATTCAAGCCTCGTCGAGAAACGACCCGGGAAGGTTTTGGATTTTACTTTGGATAAAGTAATTTTTAAACTGAAGCTTCAGCTGTCAGTAGTACGAGTCAGTTTGTTTGAAAGATAAATGAACTCTTAAATGTGTACATTAATTGGAAGAGATAACATTTACTCTGGGAATCCCTTTCCTTTTATAGGCAAAGGGATTATAGTTTACAAGTTAACCTAATATACATGTCAAGCATTAAATAGGTAGTTGAGCTACCATTTAATGTACACATGCTTTATAGTACCAGGTACAGTCCTTTAAGGAGAGTTGATGTAGTTCTATACCAACTTTATAAGTAACATTTCCCAAGGAGATTTCTTTTTTCCTTTTGACATAAAGCAATCTTTTCCCCCCTTGTAAACCTTCTAGAAGTGAAACAACACGTTTCAGCTTCTGTTAAGGAGATAGACAATGTTCAGCTTGGAATTGTCAATGTTCAGTTTCTGTACTGTTGCATAAACTGAAGTGATGATACTTCTTAATCTTCTATGGACCTGAAGAGCTGACGCTGAAGAAGCTTCAGTGACTCTAGCTGAAAGACTTCAGCTTGAGAAACACTTAGGGGATTTTATGTTTAAATCTACTGAAAGATTGAAGGGCTAAGGAACTGAACCTAACAATCTCCCCCTATTTGAATATACAAATAGCCTAAGTTAAAATCTATTGTAAGTGAGCAAAAGAACTTCTTCTTACACAATTGATATAAATTAAACAATATAAACTGATAATCTTTCATTCTAACTTTCATTACAATACATTTACAAAAGATAAAGCTATTACAAAATATTACATTCTATTACCTTAGCTGCTCAATGACTCCCATCTGCTTGAGTGGGTTTAAGTTTCTCTTATTAATTTCAACAAGCAGAAGAGAACTGAAGGTCCTGGCATGATCATCAAGCCTTGGACCTTGGTAAAGTTTGAAGAATATTTCTTGTATATTATATAACATAATATTTGAGAAATCTCTAAAGTCTTCAATGGTAACAAAATCCTGTCTGTGATATGAGTTAAACAAAATCATACCTAGGATGGGTTCATTAAGCACAATACCAGGTAAATGATATTCATACTGAAATGATGACTTAAGCCTTTTGTTTGCTTTGAAGTAGTCATGGATGTCATCAGCATGTTTTCTTTTCTTGTTTGCAAGATCATTTAATATGTCGAGAGGGTCATCTTTTCTTAGAGGAATATCCTATACCCTGTTCTGCTTCAGTCATGTGAATGTAGTCCATTCTTGTACCTATATGTTTATAGATGGTTTCCCATCCTTTTCCAGTTTTGTTGGGACATACTTTCATCACTTCTCTCCATTTGCCAAGGTGTAAATCACTGGCTTTGAAATTGGGAATAATTTCACTTGTACCATCTTTTCTGTACACTTTGAGTATAATTAGACCCTTTTTAGTTAAGACATCACAGTTGGTGATTCTTGATACTGCTCTTCTATTCATCATTTTGTCACAGTATCTATCATACTATAACTTTTCATTGTAGTACTTGTTCACCACCTCTTGACCAAGAAGATCAATCAACTCTTCCTTTCTTACCTCACTTTCTCGTTTAGCTGCTTCAGCTTTGGCCTCTTCCTATATCTTCTTTTGTTGATTGATTTATTCTTCAGTTAGATGGATATGCTTTCCATCTTTAGTGACAAAATCAAACTTCTTTACTTTCTTTATCCTAGAAGATTAAAATATATATCCAGATAGGTAAGTTTCATCATCATTAGAGTCACTTTTAGTACTCTTTTTCATAGCCTCTTTTGAAGACAAGACCTTTTTGCCCTTTTCTTTCTTGATATGCTCCCCCTCCGTTAAGAGGAGCCTTTTGGTGGACTTTGGGGAAAGGGAGTTTGCATTTGAGTTGTAGTGGTTGTGATGATTGGTGTTGTAGGTGGTGTTGTTGGTTTTGGTTGTTGTTTATTTAGGTGTTCCTTTTCGGCTCTTCTTTGAAAAAGCTAGGAGATTATGGCTTGATATGTATTCTTTTCTCCCTCAGCAGTTCGAGTTCCAGCTTGGCCTGCTGAAGGAACACTGTCACCCCTAGTTTTCTCAGATGTAATGTCCTGAGAAAACTGATTCAAGGAATTTGTGACTTTTTTTAGAAGACTTTGAAGAGAAAACTGATTCAACTTGTGATGGCACAACAAAAAATTTAGCTGGCAGTTCCCACCAAAGTGTCTTCAGTTCAACAACATGTGATGTAAGACTAGTGACAGTATTTGTAAATTATTCTAGCTTGGGGGGAATTTCTTTCAATTCTCCAGGGAGCTTAATTTCCATGTTGTGAACTTGGTTCTTTAACCCTTTTACCTCTTTAGTTAGGTCATTGAACTTGGAGGGAAGATCATTTAGCTCAGTTGTTAAAGAGCTACTGAAGTCATGAGCAGATAGAATATTTGAGAATTTAGTTTTTAAGGACTTTACTAGTAGCTCTTTGAGCTGTTCCACATTAGGAAAGGAGAGTTGAGCTTTAAAGAGAGCAGCTTTAGCTTCAGCTTTATTCCTCTTAAGTTTGAGTTTGTACTTTTGAGACTGAAGAATGAGTACTTGGTTGGTAAGCTCTTAAACTTGAGAAGACATGGGAGATGAGGATTTAGGAACTGAAGTATTTTCAGTTTCAACATTTTTAATAGCATGAACTTCGTCATCCTTATCTTTATCACTATCATTCACAACAATGACATGATCATCTTCAGGTGAGTCCAGGTCTTTGAAGCTAGGTTGCACACGTGATACTAGCTTTTCAAGATCCTCCAACTTGATTGTGCTGGAGGTTTCTTCCTCAATTTGACTTGCAACTAAGCTGGCCCCTTTTCATGTGATAGGCTAAGTGAGGACAGTTTCTAACCCTTCACTATCAGATTTGGTTTGGTCTGCAATAATATGTGGGTTAGTACCTGCAAATAAGTGATCATATGAAGTGTTTATGGTTCCTTCATTCATACCCTATTGTTAAGGTATAAAATCACTAGGAGCAGAGCTTACAGGATCAGCTTTAGTTATAGAAGCTACTGAAGCATCATTTCTTGATGCATACTCAAAGTAAATAATGAAAGATGCTGAATAAATAGGCTCATTTAAATTAAATGCTAACATACCACTACTGAGCTGAGGGTTGGCTCTTGCTTCATTGGTGGCCACTAAAGAGGTTGGGCCACCAGTTGCTTGCTAGTCCTCTTTATGCATTCTAGTATCTACAGGTGTAGAAAATAGAGGCTGGCTTGGGTTTGAGTCCATGGCCGAGCTGGACTCTTTTCTGTTTTTAGAATGGCCAGTTTTGGAACCAGGAGAACCCACCTTTTGTTGTCTCTTTGCTAGATCTAGAGGGTTGTTTTGAAGAAGTTAAAGGCTTTTTGTGTCCAGTTTGAGCTATAGGCTTTGTGCCTTGGGAAACACTCTCAGCTTTTGAAGAGGTTTTGGGAGCTTTAAAGACCACTGGCTTATCTGCAACACATATAGCCAACATGTGGTATGTGAAGGGAGGTTCTTCAGGTTGGTTGGGTTTCAGTGCCCAATTGTTGACACTGAAGACTTGTATGGGGTATAGTGTGACCGCATCATTCCCATATCCTTCCTTCATCTTATGCATTATTAGTAGGGAGAGAATCGAGTGTAGGGAACAACCTTTTCCCTTTGTTTCTTTTTTAGCTTGATAATGATATCCTCCCAAAATATGTTAGCATAGTTTATGTTAATGCCATTGGCTAGACTATATAGTATAATGGCGTCTTTGTTTGTGATTTGATCAAATCCTCCAGTTTACCCCTAAACACTAGATGATCTGTGCCATTAGCAACCTCCACCTAGGAGGAAAAAGGCTCTTATGGAGAGTTCCTTTTGCTGAAACCTCTTCCTCGTACCCAATCGTTAGAAACCACTGCCTAACAACATCAATGGATGGTGGTGCAACATATTCACTAGAGTGAGGTAGGTAGTGTGCACCATGACATTCCTAAACGTGTTTACCCCTACTTCTCTAAAAATTCCACCAGTGAGGATTAAGAAGAAAACCTTAGAGTTCTCTAGAGCTTTGGCTGAGTACCAAAATTTAGCCAGGTATTCCTTATACATGTTAGGTGATTTGGTAAATGGTTTTCTAAGGCAGCATTTGGAAATGAAATCAGATCACACTTAAAATAATCCTTGTTATTGTGTTCTGGGTAGAGAAGAGCAACCTTATTGTTTATGTTGAGTAAGATGTCTTTATGATTGAAGACAACTTGTTTAGCAGCAACAAAGGGTTGTTCTTGTTATGAAGGATTTTTTTCTTGGTTTGCCATTTTTGGGTTTGGATGATTTGATTTATTTTGATGTTTTGTGTGTGTGTATTCTTGGTGAAGGATTTGTGATTAATGAGAAGTGATTTGTGAACGGTGAAATGGGTTTATATGGCTGGTTACTTTTTTACTTTTTTCCTTTGAGGTTTGATAGTTACCAAATGGAAGTTGTGAATTTGTTAGAAGTTTTAGGGTTAGGTTTTAACATATGTGAGAAACTTTGAATTTAATAAAATTCCTTTTGACATGCCTCTGACACCTAGAACAATGTACAACCATCTATGCACGGTTTAAGTAGGTGAGAGAAAAAGGTGAGGTCATTCTATCATTTGAAATTCATCATTAAATAAACTTTTAAATTAGTTAACTTCCTTTGTAATAAATTGTTGATCCTAACTTAAGATCTATCTCTTAGCTTGTAAAGATTAAGTTACTTTGGATAAATCCAAAACAACTATGGTTGAAACTTTGTGAATACTAAAGAGTATGCGGAATTTACTCTTTAATACTTAAAAGAATATTAACGAAACATTAAACTTTATGAACAATGATATAACTGAAAAGCTCCAATATTATTATTATGAATAATATGAGTACTCTATGTAGTACTAGGGTTTACAACCTTAAAGCTATGTATCAAAACTTATATCTCTATTATACATTTAAAACCATAACATATGATCTCCTTTTATACACTAAGGTGTCCTTTACAAGATAACTACAAATCTTCTATAATGTTAAACTTATACATATCTTTCTAACTATATAGAATATACTCTGAATTAGTCAATACAAATCTCTTAACACGTCTTTATCTCTTTATCAGTCTTTAATCTTCATGCAGCAGTCTTAAGTCCTTCAGCACTATTAAGTTAGTACTGGCAGTACTAACTTTCTTCTAGCAGTACTAACTAGTTAATACTGGCAGTTTTAATTTGAGCAGTACCAACTCTTGACTTGGTAGTACTAAGTATGAACACATTTAATTCCCAATAATCCTCTCATAAACTTGTGATTTACCTCCAAATCATCAAGTTTCTTGAATTAAACCTTGTTTTATGAGAGGATTCTTCCAAATAATTTATCTTCTTGGTCTTTTAGTCCGCATGAATATCTTTCAAAGAAGTTCTCTGGACATCACATTATTTTGTTCCACCAAGAGCTTTGCAACTAATATCTGTGTAAGGACACCTCTTGACAAATGATATTCCCTTTTAACCAGCATGTAGATATCCATTCCATCCTTTGTAGATACATGATGCACTCTACATGTATTATACAGTCTCCATGTTATATCATGAATATGTTTCTAAGACTTCCATAACTCATCATCAGCATCAGGTTCAAACAGTCTTTTCAACTCTACCCAGATCTCTATTTCTTTATCTTCTGTTGGTTTTGTTGAGCTGAACCTTTCTTGAAGCAGACTCCATAGTTTGACTAAATCATCCCTGCAAAAGTCTTTAGCATATCTTTAAAAACCTGATATACCTTAGTATGATTACCAACCCGAATGATTTTTCAGTACATTCTTGAATCTTCAGTGTAAACCTCCCAGTCAATGATTGGATATTTGGTTTGCAGGGCTTCAATATTCATCCCTTCTTCTAGAACTATGATCATCAATTACTGTAGCTCTTCTTGTTGACCAAGTTCTTCTTCTGCAACTCTTTTAGTACTTCCCACTGCTATCTTAGGAACTGTTCTGTCAACATCACTCTCCATTGGAGTAAAAGTGTTTACCCTTTTCATTGTTGCTTCAAACAAACTCTTGATCTCATCAAATGAATATCCTCTCAACTGCTATAGTGTATAGCTTCCCATATGCTTTATATAGTTAGACATATAAGTTCTATGTTGAGCCGGTGTGCGTGTCTTGTTCCTCCTTTCTTCAGCTCTTTATTGGGCAAAATGTCTTTTTCTTTGGTTGATAAGTTCTACAAGCAGTCTTGCTTTTTCAGCTTCAGAGTATTTTTCTTTTTCTTCGCGCTGCCCAACAACCAAAAAAAATGAGCGAACCTCTTGTGGAGTCCTACTTTAACCAAAAAAAACACCAAAACGCCACCCTGTCGTTGGTTTTACTTCCTCCATACGTCTTCTCTAATTCTTCTACATCAAACCGCAACCCAACGCAGAACCCCTATATATTTTATAATAAACATAATCAAACGTCAAAAAAAAAGCCTTACAACCACATAAGCACACCCTCTAGTGGTGGTCTGGTGTTGGGGTTTTCGGTGGAGATTATGAGGGTGAGAATATGGGGGCGGGTGGACGGGTGCTGAAGATACAGAAGATGAATGGTGGTGTAATGGTGGCTGATGTGGACTCGAGGTGGTGACGATGGTAAGTGGCGTGCACTGCTGGCAAACACAGCATGCAGTAGATAGGGGTTTCATAAGGCGTGGAGGGGTAGGCGTGGTTGTAGAGAGTGAAAGGTGGGATTACAGAGGATAGAACCGGGGGAAGGATCTATCTCTGTTTAATAATCATATATTGGGACATCTCACTATTAGTAATCGCCTGGAAAAAGTCACCCACGAAACAAAAAGTGTTACCTTTTTTCCGCATTCCATTTTTCAACTTCACCGCAACAAGCAGGCAAAAAGCAACAGGCTAACAAGAATAAGAATCCAAAAAAGCGGCCACGTACCACCCAAAAACAACACAAAAACAACAACAACTGACTGCGCGGCGGCGCGGGCCCGGAGAAGATGGCCTCGTTGGCCAGAGACACGCGGTGGGAGCGGTGTGCCCCACAGTGGCTGGCGCCAGGATACATGAGAGCGAGAGAGAGCGAGAACCATGCTTGTGAAACATATTATTATCCATTAAAGGCCCATGCCCCCACCAAATAAACCCTAATTACACACACACCACCAAAAACATAATACCCCTACCAATGTGATCGCCCCGTGAACACCCCCTTAACCCACACCGCGTGACCTTTAAAACTCAAAATCCCCCCGGAGGAACACCACAGAGGTTAAACGGCAGTGCCCCACCCTCAGGATAACAAACACGAATTTTATTCATAAAAGTCACAATAGTCACGTTTTGGGGGACAAAATTGGGGAACCCTTACTCGCTTCCTATTGCTGGTGAAAGGCACGATTGAGGCGCTATGCCGGCGGGCGCCTAAAAGCGGACAGTCTACTCGGATGATTCAATGTCACGACAACTCCTTGCGATGCCCGCCCTAGGTTATCCAAAAACAAAATCATTTTTCTGATAAAAAATAGAATTAACTCTCGACAAATTTTTCATTACAAAAACGTTTGAGATATAAGTTTAATATAGAAAACGTTTATTATTTAACGTAATCTCGCCGTCCCCATCAACTTTATTCCGTAAAATGTACTTTCATTCTTTTACTCGAATTTTTTTGCGTCTTTAACAAAACGATACTGAAAACATGATCTAAAATTTATTAAATAATTTTTAATTTAATAAAAAAGTGATAATTGCTATATATTTAAATTAGAAATTACCCGCGTTTTCAACTAAAATCTTGTGTGGCGGAAGGGGGGGGCATTTTCATTCACAGATGTCACTTTCAAAGACTGTTTTTCCATTTTATTCTCTCATTTCCTTTACCCTTTTCGTCTCTGTTCTTCTCTCTCAATCTTTTTTTTCGGTCAAAACTAAAAAGATTGTCAGGAAATAATCATTTCCCATCAAATGCATTAGTAGTCCGAGTCGTTAAAAACTTGTGATTTTAGATGTTCGAGATCGTAAATCAAAAGCCAACAAAAATCCACAAAAAAGTCCAAAAGAAAAAAGCAAATAGACACAGCCACAAAAAAGACCCCCCACAGAAAAAAAAAAGTAAAAATGGGTAAAAACTTCCCATTATTTTATTTATTTAGTTATTGATTTATTATAATTACGAGAATTTTTTTCATTCATCGAAAAATAGAAATTCCTAAAATTTCTCATCCTTCTCTTCTCTCGATGTTACAACATTGTACAAATGATGAGCAAAATCCGCAAGACGGAGACACTACCAATTAGTATTTTTTTTTAATATAAAAAAACATCCGCGGTAGTCCCCCATATACACCGCACACTTTCACGAAACTCACACACTAACGCAGATCAAAACCGTATAATTACCCAACACATTAGGCGGACAACCCACAAACTCGCCCACCAAACCCTACACACAAAGCCCCGTCAGCTTATACTTCAAACAGCGGCCCCTCAGCACCTCCACCAGACCATCCCATCAAGCCGGCAACCCTTGGAAACCATACGCACAACCACGCGCCCCACGCCGACAACGTTGCCTCCCCACACCACCAATCACAACCGGAATGACGCCGCTGAGTATAAAAAAAAAAAAACACCTACAACAGGACTAGCAACCAACCCGGCTCACAAACCCTGAAACCAGACACAAAAAAAAACCGATACACTGGCCTCAACTAACGAACCCAAAATTAATGAAATCTCACCATTAGCTCACGTCCAAACCGACACACCTATAACCCCATGTGATGCTAACCATCAACCCCCAAATCACAACCACGCGGAACTAATTAAACCACCACTCCCACCCCCCCAGCTTCTCACAATCACAAACCCACATCAACCACCCACTGCCCCTCCACAAAACCTATAAAAAAAAAAAAAAACCACCACCAATCACACGCCCCCCCCCCACCCACAACCCCCATCCATTCATCGCCCGCCCAACATCTCCGCCCCCCCGCCCTCCCCTGGCCCTGTCAAATACTCCGTGCCCAAAACACTGAGTCTACAAGTCACACAACCACGCCACTAACTATAAATACACATGGCACAGCTAGACTCCGCCCCACTAGGTCCGCCAACAGCGCCCCACGAATCCCCCCCAAACATACAAAAAATCATCACCCACACAAACCACCATACCACCCCACCGCAAACCACCAAAACCACCACCCCCACGCACCCCAATCCACTTTCACCAACAACCCTACACCATAACCCCACTCGACAATAAAAAAAAAAAAAAAACCACGTCCTGATGCAAAACACACAAACAACCAGACAGAAGTACTGACGCGCCGCACCAAAAACGTAAAGAACAGCACAACACAACCCCCTTAGCCCCAAAATCGACCCCACCCAGGCAATCAGCAAGTGCACAACCATAAGAGACTAAAACCAACACCAAAAACAACACCACTCCGGAACGCCCCCCAACACCTCACAACCACAAAAAACCCACACTCCCCCTCACACCCACAAACCTAAAATTACCCCCTCACAACCCCCCCACCACCCCCCCACAACCCCCCCCCCCCCCCCCCCCGCCACAACCCCCCCCCCCCCAACCACCCGCCATCCAGCTACCGCTCCACCGACCCCCCCCCCACGACCCCCCATCCCCAAACAGCGCCAAAGGCAATAGAAGCACATTGCTACCTCATCCTATCGCGAAATTTAATTTAATATAATCTAATCTAACAACGCCCAACAAGTTCCACCCCCAATGCGCAACCAATCAACAAACACCCATACTACAAGACCGCTAAACACACGCCCCGCAACTAAAAGAAAAAAGAATAGCAACTCGATCACCCGCTGCAAATTCCTGAGCCAAGGCAAGGCGCAATATAGCTTTGCGACTTACTAAAGTATTATATAATTAAAAACCTACCTCGCGCGTGCGCCGCCCCACCCACAGCGCACAAGCAAAAAGCACGCACCAACAAAACCTAAAATACCTCTACACCCCAACGCCAAATTAAATAGCCCCAACAGCCGCCACCTCTAGCCGCAATGTCTAAAAACGCCGACCAAAATAACAACATCGCCAAAGCCCCGAACATGCTCTCAACCAAAAGCAACAGCACGATATTCTAACCGTTTAGTCCGACACACACAACACACCCCGTGATGCCCAAAAAGATGCCCGGCAATAGGCGCATAGACTCTTAACACTCTTGTGTAATATTTTCATCCTACGCCTATGGTGTGAAACAACCTACGAACAAGACACAAACCCTCGAATGCATCCAATCAGAATTATGTATAATTAAAAATCACGCGTCAACTTCACAAATGCTAGCAGCATTACTTGCTCTATACTGAGCGAAATTTAATACTAAACTACAAAAATATGAGGAATTCATGTTTACTTACTAGACGCTTATTAAGGTTTTGTATGAATACATACACATTCGTGCAAATTATAGCGGCAAAGGATGTGACCACACTCTTTGATATTAACAAGTTGTCAATTTTTATACTAGAAATGCAAAAAAATCATGAGAAATTGATTTACAAGACATTTAATTAAGTATTCTTGTAAAATATCTTCACTTTGCAAAATAATTGAGCAAATATGAAAGGCTTGATCATATTTAGCGTCTTTCTTCTTATACATGAACAAAAAAATAGAAATAGTTCGATGTTTGATAACTAAACCGATTAATCTAAGCATTTATGTACAATCAATTATATCCTGTGGCAAATTTGAGGGAAATGATTGAAGATATTGAATCTTACTTGTATATTTTTTTATCTAAAAAAGTGGCAAAATTATAAGATAATGATCCAATAAATAGATGATTATTCAGTTTTGTAAAAATATCAATCACTGTCGAGAAAATTATTGAGCACAAGATCGACGCCCTGCACTTATAACTAAGCGTATTTCTAATACTATACAAAGATTTAAAAAAGTTTAAAAATAGGAGATATTAATATTTAATAGACGATTAGTTTAGTTTTGTTAGAATATATTTACGTGTGAAAATTATAAGCAAGGATTGAAGCATTGCTCTTACTAGCGTATTTTTTATACTAGAAATGTAAAATATGAGATATTGATGTTTACTAGACGCTTAGTTAAGTTTTGTATGAATATATTCACACATGCAAATTATGTGCAAGGATTGAAGCTTTAATATGACTAGTGTGTTTTTTATACTAAAACTGCAAAAAAAATATGAGATATTGATTTTTACTAGACAATTATTTTAGTTTTGTAAGAATATCTTTAGTTGTGCAAATTTTGAGCAAATATGGAATCTTTGATCTTACTAGCGTATTTTTATACTAGAACTGCAAAAATATGAGATATTCATGTTTGACAGACGATTATTTAAGTTTCGTAAGAATATATCTTAACATATTTTGAGCAAAGATTGAAGATTTGATCTTACTTGTTTATTTTTTATACTAAGAAGTGCAAAATTATAAGATATTGATATTTAATAGATGATTATCAAGTTTTGTAAAAATATCTTTACGCATGCAAATTATGAGCAATGATTGAACATTTGTTCTTACTAGCGTATTTTTTATACTAGTAAATGCCAAAAATATGAGATATTGATGATTTTAAGACGCTTATTTAAGTTTTGTATGAATATATTCACACGTGCAAACAGGGCCGTTTTTAGGGGAGTGCAGTAGGTGCGATTGCACAGGGCTACCGTTTGATGAGGGCCACAAAATTTCATTCACTTCTATTATATATATATATACATAATATGATATTCGAGTTTAATTAGTTCATGCATTATATAGATACACATGTATTCTGTGTATGTATGTAAAGGTCTCTTTGTGGCAGTGGCACGGGGCTACCGTAATCAATGAGATGGCCCTACGTGCAAATTATGTAGAAGTATTGAAGTTTTGATATTTACTAGTGTATCTTTTTATACTAGAAATGCAAAAAATATGAGATATTGATTTTTACTAGACAATTATTTAAGTTTTGTAAGAATATAATCATTTGTGCAAATTATAAGCAAATATGAACGACATAAAATGAATTATTTAAATGCAAACTCTGAATTACTATTTAAATAAGGAAAAACTGATTATCTTATCGTAGCTAACATGGGTTTTTAAAAAATATCTCATATTACGAAAGATATTTAGTTATCAGCAAAGGAAAAATATATATGGTGACTCCACTTACTATTAATTAATAATAAAATTTGGATTAATTATAGCTGCAAAATTAAAATCTTTAATGCATATTCCAACAAGTAATTGTACTTATAGTTTAAAAAAACTTGCTGGGTTTGGAAATTTTTTAACGGGGATTGATTTGCAACGCTTCTAGTTCTTATATTGGCACACTAATGTATGCATTAGATAGCTAAAATTTAAGTACAATATGCTATATTTGTTTTTACATTAAAGTGTCTTAAAAAAATTTCAAAATGTGCGAGTCACTTTTTTAAAGTTATAATTGAAGTTTTTGAGAAAATAAAGTAACAAAAGTCTAGCGATATACCGAGTATTTGGAAATATGAAAAGCCTCAAAAGGGCTAAATTTCTCATTTTAAAGTAAAAAATCAAACGTGTGTCCATATTAATGGGGAGAAAAGAAAATGAAAAATAGAAAATAGAAAATAAGGAAGCTGTGCATTAATGATTCCTGCCAATAGTACCCCACACTTCTCTATTAAATTTTTCTCTATTTTTATGACTTCTTTCTATCGCTACTGTATATCTTCCTTCACCATTGTTACAAAGAAAAAAAAAACTGAGATCCATCTTCATAAATTGGTTTTATCCCAAAATAAAACTTGATCTATATATGCATGCCCCCTAATATCTGAGACCTAGGGCGGATCCTTAGCTCGCCCTAAGTTTTACCAGGGTCGGCGTCCTTGATCCGTAATCAATGAGATGGCCCTACGTGCAAATTATGTAGAAGGATTAAAGTTTTGATATTTACTAGTGTATCTTTTTATACTAGAAATGGAAAAATATGAGATATTGATTTTTACTAGACAATTATTTAAGTTTTGTAAGAATATAATCATTTGTGCAAATTATAAGCAAATATGAAACTTTGATCTTCTTAGAGTATTTTTTACACTAGAACTGCAAAAATATGAGATATTCATAGACGATTATTTAAGTTTTGTAAGAATATATATTCACATGTGCAAATTTTGAGCAAGGATTGAAGATTTGTCTTACTTGTGTATTTTTTATACTAATAAGTGCAAAATTATAAGATATTGATATTTAATAGATGATTATTAAGTTTTGTAAATATATCTTCATGCGTGCAAATTATGAGCAATGATTGAAGCATTGCTCTTACTAGCGTATTTCTAGTATTAGAAGTGTAAAAATAGGAGATATTAATGTTTAATAGACGATTAGTTTAGTTTTGTTAGAATATCTTTACGTGTGCAAAATATTAGTAAGGATTAAAGCTTTGATCTTACTAGCGTAGTTTTATACTATAAGTGCAAAAATAAGAGATATTAATGTTTAATAGACGATTATTTAAGTTTTGTAAAAAAATATTTAAGGCTGTGTGCAAATTATGAGCATGATTCAAAGCTATTTGATTCTACTAGGTATTTTTTTTATTATAGATCAATAAAATATGAGATATTGATGTTCACTAGACATTATTTAAATTTTGTAAGAATGTCTTCACTCATGAAAATTATGAGCAAATATTGAAGGCTTGATCTTACTAGCGTAGTTTTTAATACTATAAGTGTAAAAATATGATATATTCGTGTTTAATAGACGATTATTTAAGTTTTGTTAGAATATATCTTCACATGTGTAAATTTTGAGAAAGGATTAAAGATTTGATCTTACTTGTGTATTTTTTTATACTAGAAGTGTCAAAGTATAAGATATTGATATTTAATAAACGATTTTTAAGTTTTATAAAAAGATCTTCACGCGTGCAAATTATGAGCCAGGATTGAAACATTGCTCTTACTAGCATGTTTTTTATACTGAATGGCAATATAAGATGAGATATTGATGTTTTACTAGACGGCTTATTTATTTTTTTGTTGTTATATTCCACTTACGTGAAGTTATGTGCAATGATTGAAGCTTTGATATTATTATTGTATTTTTTTATACTGGAAATGCAAAAATATGAGATATTGATTTTTACTAGACAATTATTTAAATTTTGTAAGAATATCTTCACTTGTGAAAATTATGAGCAAATATGGAAGCTTTGATCTTACTAACGTATTTTTTATGCTAGAACTGCAAAAATATAAGATATTCATGTTTGATAGACGATTATTTAAGTTTTGTAAGAACATATCTTCACGCATGCAAATTTTGAGCAAGGATTGAAGATTTGATCTTACTTGCGTATTTTTTATACTAGAACTGCAAAAATATGAGATATTCATGTTTGATAGATGCTTATTAAGTTTGTGAAAATATCTTCACGCGTGCAAAATTACTGATTCATGATTGAAAGCATTTGCTCTTCTTGGTATTTATATACTAGTAGTGTAAGAATTAACGATATTATTGTTTTAAAATAGACGATTAGTTTAGTTTTGTTAAAATATCTTTACGTGTGCAAATTATTAGTAAGGATTAAAGCTTTGATCTTACTAGCGTAGTTTTATACTAGAAGTGCAAAAATGGGAGATATTGATATTATAGACGAATTTTAAAGTAATGTAAAAATATCTTCAGGCGTGCAAATTATGAGCATTGATTGATGCATTGCTTTCTTACTAGGTATTTTTTCATACTAATAAGATGCAAAAAAATATAAGATATTTGATGTTCACCTAGGACATTTTTTAAATTATGTATAGAAGTCTTATTTTAGTGTCAATTATGAGCAAATATTGAAGCTTTGATCTTACTAACGTATTTTTTTATACTAGAAGTGCAAAAGATATTCATGTTTGATAGACAATTATTTAAGTTTTGTAAGAATATGTCTTCACATGTGCAAATTTTCAGTAAGGATTAAAGATTGGATCTTACTTGTGTATTTTTTATACTAGAAGTGCCAAACTATAAGATATTAGTATTTAATAGTTCGATTTTTTAGTTGGTTTAAAATTCTTACTCGTGCTAATTATGAGGGAAAAGATTTGAAAGCATTGCTCTTTCTGGAATTTTGTATAAAAGAATGCAAAGAATGAGATATTGATGTTTACTAGACGATTATTTAAGTTTGGTAAAAATATATTCACGCGTGCAAATTATGTGCAAGGATTGAAACTTTGATATTACTAGTGTATTTTTTATACAAAGAAGTGCCAAATTATAATGTTGATTGATAAAAGGTTTGCAATAGTTACTTCAAGGATCCAAACCTGCCTTTTGGTGATGTTATGTTGTTTTGAAGATCCTCACATTTTAACTAAACGGGTAGTTATAGATGCACAATAGTAGAGATAACAATTGAAATTTCAAGAAAGCCAGAAACAACTCAAGAAAGACCCAAATGATAAAATTTATTACAAATTCGAAAGCTATAATCTATTGATAGTAAGAAATCAATCTTAAAAGATAAAACATTGGAGGACATATTGTCATTAAAGCATAATGCATATTGACATATTTTATTTACGCAACTTGATTTGGTTGGTGTATATCGGTATAGCCAACGAAGGTGAAACTTATAGTCCCAACTTGACCATTAAACTTATATTACAACATTGGAGTGTTAAGTAGTAACAATCAACTGCATCATTCGTAACAACATGCAGTATTTGTGTAACTTTGCTGCCTATTATCAGATAAGTTGTTGAAGAAAAAAAATAACACAATACTTGAGCTCAAATGATCTCCATTCTTGCTGAGATTAGTCAAAAAATCAGCTATAAGATCATCTTCCAGTAGTGTAAGACCATAAGGGAATTGAGTTTTCAATAACTGAGTGACCATTAAGTTGCTTAATGTTTCATGTTCCCCTAAGCTATTAGTGGCTTCTGATAAGAATTCAAGCAATTAACTTTGGCTCATGCAAACTTTAACCAAAGGCTTCTCAACTTTGTCTGTAACTGTGAAGCAATCCTGCCATGTGGTAGGTAGTAGAGAAATATGTTCGCCTAGGAAAGTGAAAATGTCTCCAAATCCGAGGGTAGCAAAGTCGTCAGCAGAAAAATGTTGCGTTATAGAAGATTCTAGCTTGCAGATCTCCCTTAATAAGACTAATTGTTTTGTCAAATGAGAACTTACGTTATCTAGAACTTGATTGGAGACCAAAACATATTACTTTGCAAACGTCAGAACATCTTTAAGAGTAATGCCTCGGAAGTGAATAAATAAAAAGTGTAATTGCCACTTATACATGTATTTCTTTGGGGTGTTTAGATGTGCGTTTTCAAAGTGTAATTGATGCTTACAAAACCGAGAAGCAGGTGCTATAAGAAAGGGATAGTCAAGTATAAATGCATTTCGTACTCCATTTTCTAACAACTTCTTACCCGTTTCTCTTAATTTGATTAAGTCGTTACCAAAATACAAAACAACACTTAAAAAGAATAAGGTTACACTACCTTGACGTTGAATGGTTGTATAAAATTGACCAAGATGACTTACAGCAACATTTAGCAATCCAACATACGGATATGAGGAAATCATAGTATTAAATCTTTAGTCTTCTTTTGTTGCTTCTTTTGACAATAATAAAAGTCAAGCATCTAGTCAAATGTTTGCCAACAAAAGATGCAATTAGAGCAAGAAACTAGTGTACCAATTTTTTTTTAACAAAAACATATTGAATAGAAACCAAAGTTTGATGATCCACTACATCAAAAGAATGTGATATGTGAGAAAAATAGACTGACGACATACCTCAACTACATTCTCATCTTCATACAACTCTTTCCAGATGTTAATAAACCTGCATGTATTCCCATCGACTGCATTATCATCAGTACAAACCGATCGGCCAGAAACTTACAACATGTATCACAGTAAAGCTGCATTTATTTCCAAACGAAAACTTTGATTAATCATCCGGCCACATTCACCAATCCGTGCTTAATCATTACAAACACAACACACACCTGTTTCGTTCTATCCTGAGAAAGCCATTCCTTCTCCAACAACTTGTTGAAAACAGTTTGATAAATTTCTGTCTGTTGCGGAGTGGATATTCGTCCAAATTACTTGTTCATATCAGTAATAGCAGTTATAAATCTAATCCAAACACGTACTTTAAAACACCAGTAATTGTAAAAGAGAAATATCAAATATTTGCAGATAGATGTTGACAAATCTTGTCAAAGATTAGTTGGTTACCCTAGACAATGCGAAGAAGGTCATTTGATATGCATCCAGCACAAGCACAAAGACAAAAATTGACCGGCTACCCTTCCCGCCCACCTGCCCATTTTCAGATAAATACGAACATGATAGAGGACAAAGAGGCTATGTGATGGTTCTTATACCTGCCATTGGGTGAAATATGGGTCCTATATGATGGGTGTTTGTAAGATGAAGTCAATTCATGTTTAAAAGTGGATATATGAGGTGCTTATAGTTTGTTTACATTTTAAAACAACTTGCTCACATGTGAAAGCTATTAACAACTACTAGTACATGCCATTGGACAACCAGGAAGAAGTTGAGATTCACGGAACTCACAGAAATGTGTAAAAGAAGTAAGCTGATGAAAAACAAGATACAAATCCAGAAGATGGGTGCAGAGATGACCATCCTATACTATAACACCAGGACAAACTCACAAATTACTTAAATTTCTGCAAAGTATTGCTTCTAGTGTCATTTCCAACTTAAATATTATAGGAATATACATCTGAACCCAAGTCAGCTTATCAGCAAGTAATTAGGCAAAAACCCATAACAAGTCTAACTGGCAATTATGCTAGCTCACTCACTTTAAGCCAATTGACATAGGACGAAAGAGCAAAGGGTAAGGTTTATCAAACGATAGATAGACACGTACTTAAGAGAAAAAAGTAACATATTCACAAAACTTTTTTTAAGCACAGAACGAGTCATTAACATATAAGTTTGTTGCTTTCTACATGTTTATTCAATGGGACCATTTGGTGGTACAAACAAAATAAAGATTTAACATAATCTAACACGAATAATTGAATAACATCAGTCTCCATGCGAAATTGTGAATCTATCATCTAACAAACTTTTATAAGATCAAATTGCTTTAGCTTTATAATGCAATTTTGAAATAAGCAAATTTTCATGACAACAACAACATATTAGTTCGATTCATAGTAGATTCCTCATTCTAACATCAGATGACCATGATTCTTGGTGTACACAAGATGCAGCTACGAGGTTAGAACATTACCTGACGATGTACCAGAAGGCATATAATTTTTGAAGATATAAGCGAAACATTTGGATTCTTGTTATTTCAAGGAATGCAGTTACTTCCCCATAGATCATGGACATGATGATGCATTCACTATTGTTTTACTGAAAATCCAACTGGATCATGAGATTTTTAATGAAGCAAAAAAGTGAAAAATATGATCATGGCATATATGCTATGAAAGTTATCAAATGGAACACAGCTTCGGTATTAGTTAGTTATCGTTAAATCATTTTCTCCTACAATCTAACTCCGTTTACTATTTCATAGCTATAATAATTTTAAACATTAGAGTCTCGGTGACACTAAAGATATTGCTATCAATTAAGTCAGGCAAACGAGCTTTAATCAATACTTACTTTCCTAACATGAGAGGAGGGACCATAAATGCAAAATCGACAAAGGCATATGTCAGGAGGATAGTTTTCATGGGTATCTTACGGGTATCTTTACGAGTTGTTCGGAGATCAAAAGATTAACGACTCCAAATGCAAACAAGACAAATGTTTAAAGCACATCAGAAGTATTACATTTATGGCAACAAAAAAGTTTAGTGTCAATATATGGGCCTTACCAAAAAAATATTACAGGTGCCTCTGCACCTGCATTGCCAGCAACTGCTGTCGCCTTCTGCTCGGTTTTTCCATTGCCATTACATTTTTCTTCCTGCAAACCTGTAATGCAAATGATGTGGAACCTTCCATGATGCTAAATTAAACAAAGTACCTGAGATAATTGTGCTGAGTCATCAAATTCATGATACAAGAGAAGTATAGGAAAGGACGAGCTGAGAGTTAACTGGACAAAACACAAACTGCTTACTATTTAATATCAAATGAATGGCATGCCTGTCATCTCAAAACTAGCTATGTTACTCGCTCTGACCCGTTACCCAACCCATTTGACCCACCAATTTTGCCATCCCATATTTGTGCTTTTCCAAAAGTTCCATCAACTTATTTCCCTTAAAAAAAACAGATACATAAAGGGCTTCTCCATCACCCCAAAAATAAAAAGTTTACGCGCGAAGATACTCGTAGTAAACTTTTCACTCGCGAAGAAAAACATCTCCTATATTTTCACACGCGAAGATACTCTTACTAAACTTTTCACGCGTGAAGATAGTCTTACTTACTAAACTTTTCAGCTATGGATAAGTTGTCTTGTCTAACTTTTCAAGTGTGAAGATTGTCTTACTAAACTTAGATAAAGATACTTCTTATAATTTTCATTGCGTGAAGATACTCTTAATAAACTTATTATGGAATTCTAGTTCAATTATACTAGTCTATAATTTCATCTAAACTACTTTCAATCGCAGCTATTTTTACTCATAAATTTGTAATTTACGCAACTAATTCTATTATCAAAAGGTCATAAACGTTCATCTTAGTCTATATTGTCACATTTTCTTCATTTTATAAACACATTAAATTGATTCACTTATAATCATTTCTTCATTACAAAATACAGTATGAATCAAAGCTTAATTCTGACTTACTCAATATAATTTTTTTTGTAGAATATGATTGTTGATATCAAAACATTTCCTCTACCTTTTCGTGCGTGAAAAAAAACATTTCCTATACCTTTTCGCGCATGAAAGAAAACATTTCCTATATCTTTTCACGTGTGAAAGAAAAATTCATTCCAGATATTTTTCACGCGCTGTTACTGAACTTAATAAAGTATTCGCTCATTTCGACACATAATCATAAATAACTAAATAACACTTAGCTAATTATATGAATATATAGTAACCCTAACAATAAAAACTCTACGGACACTATAAAAACACACTAACATCAATATGTATAAAAAAATAACAAACCTGATGAAGTAGATATGATATTTTTATGGTGAATTCTTTTGAACGACGAGTGGATCTCATGGCGAAATCAACCAATTTACAGTTATAACGGTTAATTGTGAAAAAAATCCATTTTTGATGATGATGATCGTGATAAGTGATGATCAAGATCTTGATCATCAGTGGTGGAAGGTGGTAACTGGTGATTATTACGGTGGGGAATGGTGATGGAAGGTGGTGAATGGTGGATGGTGGTATATGATGGTGGATGGCGATGAACGGTGGTAAACGGTGGTGGTTGTTGGTGAACAGTGGTGGTTGAGATGTGTGTGTTTTTTTATAAATATGAGGTTTAATGACAAAAATACCCTTGTTAGTATAATTAGTGTAAGTTAAAAATTAATCTAGGCCTTTAGATCTAAAGAAAAAAGGGTTTAATGGAAGGCTAAGATTCCTTCTTTCCTTCACACCATATTTAGCCTTCTCACTTGAACGTGCCCTTATATATTATGGATAATATATATATAAAATATTATATATATTTATAATATATATATATATAATTATTTTATTTATTTTATATATATATATTTATATACTATATATTATATATATATATATTTATATATATATTTATACGGGGCGCGTTATATTGAGAAACCCATTTTTATGTGAGAACCTCATACCGTATACTATTTTGACCAGTAAGATTTGTTTCTTTATTCCTTTTATTTAAATCAAAAGGGTATAATAGTAAAACAAAAAAATTCACTTTTCTTTTTGAGTTTTTTTATTAAAAACGTTTTTAGTGTCCCTTATTTTTTGAAATTAAATTCTTTTTTAATTTTATATTTTTTTTACTTTTTTTCTATTTTTAGATAAGAAACATTTTTAAAAAATAATTATTTTTGTTACTTTTTTCTGATTTTTGTATTAAAAATTATTTTATGATAAATAATAATATTTTTCTTAATTTTTTCAGAGCGTACATGTTTAAAAAAGCAGTTGCATTAATGTAATTCTGAAACATAATGTTTTAAAAAAAAAAATTACAGCGTACATGTTGCAAATAACAGTTGCAATATATGGTACTTTTTAGAAAACAATAAATGTTTATTTTTCGATACGGTGATTTTACATTTGTTTATAGTATATACAATTTATAAACTTCAATGTGTTTTGGCATTATGTTCTAGTGTATATTCTTTACAACATCAAATTTTAAAACCAAAAAACATAAACTCTAGGCATATACGTCTAAACTATATAACAACCATACAATAAATATCATACACAAAATATGATCTCAAGTAAAATAAATTTAAATACAAAATGTTTTATCAAATTCATCATATCATATGTGCACTGATAAGTGCTTATAATTGTACACATATCTTTTTGACCTTAAAAAGAGCTTACTATGGACCAAAAAAACTAGACAAAAAATGCCAAATATATGTTTGTTTTTGCATTCGTATTGTGCAGGAAGTGGATATCAACAAATCATTAGCAGGTTGAGACATTTTTCTAGATCTGAAAGTGATTGTTTGTGGTTCTTGTGATTCTTCTTACTCAGAGTCCCTCTAAAGGCTCTGATACCACTTGTAGGTCCAAAGTCTTGGATCTGTTTAGCCTTTTGTAAGACAATAGCTAACTTGAATAAATCCAAATCAACTATATGAGAGATAATAACTATGAATACTATGTGCTACTGCGGAATCTTAACACAAGTACTAAGAAGAACACAATGTAAAACTTTTCTATTTTCTATTGATTTCTATTAGGGTTCTCTTCAAACACTATGCCGTAGGGTTCCTTTTATATACCAAGGAAACCCTAATGGGCTTTACAAACGTGTAAAAGGATAATGCATATCCTTTCCTAAGATATCTTTAAGATAACTATTCTATTAGGATAACTATTCTATTAGGATAACTACTCTGTTACATAAACAGACTTAACTAGACAAGACCAGTACTAACTATAGTACTGCCAGACTTAACTTAGTACTGGCAGACTTAACTATGTCTACCAGACTTAACTCTATAACTACCAGACTTAAGTCTGTTTACAATAATTCCTAACAGCTTTTAATCGACTTTACAACTTGTAAGCAAAACTTGTATCTCAACTAATGCCCTAGGACCTCCTTTTATAGACTAAGGAGTCCTAGTCGGCTTACAATACATTCCTAAGATATCATAATCTTTTCTAAACATAAACGTAATCTCTTAAACAAATACATTATACATATCTTGTACAAAAATATCTCAAAACTTATCTTCACAAGTATTATTGTTCTTCAAACAATCTTTATCTCTTTAAACCGTCTTTATCCTCTTGACGGTTGTAATCCAGCAGCATAAACTTTTGTACCAGCAGTACTGATAAACATAAGCAGTAGTAACATTTGTACTAGCAGTACTAATATACACTCACAGTAGTAACATGTACTAGCAGTCTTAACATTACTACTAGATGCACTAACTACTTAGCTTATACAAATGGTTAAAATTCATATTATTATAATATTGTAGATCTTCTTACAAAAGGTTTTGATGCTGGAAGGTTTCAGTATTTGGTCTCAAGTATTGGAATGCTTAATCCTTAATGTCTATATCTCTTTATGTTTTGTAAAAGTTTTGTAAAGGATTAGTACTGTTAGTCTTGTTAATCAGTACTGCTAAGTATAATTAGTACTGCTTAAGACTGCTTGTTAAAACTGTTAGTCATACTTAATACTGTCAAGAAGAAAATACCTTGGATTGTGTATTTTTGGCTATGGACTAACACCTGCAGGCTAAGCTTATTGAATACCTCTGAAGAATTGGTTGATGGAAAGTTAATGTTTTGGATAACAGTTTTTAACTTTTATTCATGGGTTATGCATAAATATGGATCCTCATGAATTCTCACATGTCTATCTAGTCTTTTCTAGTGTGTTTGTGATGAATAGAGGCATGTTGATGTATAATTATTGAAGACTGAGTTAATATTGTTAGATATCTCTTAATACTGCTAGACAGAATATTAGTACTGCCAGGCAAAAAGTTAGTACTGTTGGGCGCCAAAGTTTCAACTGCTGAGCAAATTCTTAACTCTTGAAGCAGTGTTTGAGGGGAGGATATTTATGTCAATATTCAAGCATGGATGGAAAGACACATAATATCAAAAGTATGTTAAAAAGTCAAAAAGAGGTCGGGACACCAAGATACCTCAGTCTAGTGGTCCCCCTGTAAAGGTTGGTGATGAGGCTGTCCATAAGGAGTTGGATGACAGAATGGAAAGGGCTGCCACTACTACTTCTAGCTTAGAAGCAGAGCAGGACAGTGGTAACATCAAATAAGACCCAATCCATGGCAACACTTAATGGATCAAGTCCTTAGGGAATTGGTTCAGGTAGTGGTCCCAGGTGCCAAGATACCATATTATGGGATGTGGATGCTCAAACTAGGTTTGAGACTACATATAAATAGTCTAATGATCCACCTCTCTCAAGAGGTTACACACTTGGAAGTGGGGAGGACAGTCTAAAACTATTGGAATTTATGGCAAATTATACAAAATTGTCTGATTTGGTGAGCCAAAAGAAATGAGAGATAAAGTGAGCTTAAAATAGAAAAAGAGATGTGTGAATAAAAACAAAAATGAGTGGTTATGTGAGCAAAAAGAATTGAGAGATGGTGTGAGCATAAAAACAGAAAGAGAGCTTGTGAGAAGAACCAATTGATGATAGAAGTCCTTTGTGGAAAGAAATTAAAGTTAGTGCTGGTAACTTAAAACTTAATGCTGTTAGTCTTAGGTTATTGGGTTACTTACTACTGTTAGGCATAACATAGTGTTGCTAGTTTAAGTTAATGCTGCTAGGCCTAATTTAGTGATGCCAGTTCAAGTTAATGCTCCTGAGGGTGATTCTATAAATACTTCGATTCAGGGTTTCATTTGATTCTTTATTCGATTTTAATCATTCAAACACTCTCTAACCATAAACCCTAACTCAATTTCATCTTTGATCATCAAAACACAAAACAAGGTCAACCCTAACTTTTGCTGACACTCACAACATGGTCGCATTCTTGGAAAACCCCGCTGAAAGTGATGGGTTTCATGAGATTATTGATTTTCTGAATGCTAACCAAATTCTTTATGCATTGACTGTCAATCCTACTATCTACACATCTTGCATTGAACAGTTCTGGGCAACCGCAAAGGCAAAAATGGTTAATGGTGAACGTCAGTTACAAGCCCTAATTGATAAGAAGAAGGTGATCATCACGGAGACAAGCATTAGAAGTGATTTTCACTTGGAAGATGCAGGAGGTACTGATTGTTTGCCAATTGCTACATTTTTTGATGAACTGGCAAGGATGAGGTATGAAAAACCTTCTCAAAGGCTTACATTTTATAAAGCTTTCTTTTCTCCGCAATGGAAGTTCTTAATTCATACCATTACACAATGCCTTAGTGCCAAATCCACTGTATGGAAAAAATTCAGTAGTACAATGGCCTCTTTAATCATATGCTTGGCTACAAACCAAAAATTTAATCTGTCTAAGTACATTTTTGATGCTATGGTAAAACACTTAGATGGAGGGGTTAAATTTATGATGTATCCATGATTTCTACAAGTTTTCATTAATCAACAGCTTGGTGATATGTCACATCACAAGAAGATTTATGTTAACCCTTCACACACAAAGAAAATCTTTGCTAATATGAAAAGAGAAGGAAAGGATTTTTCTAGGAGAATAACACCTTTGTTTGCAACAATGATGGTTCAAGCTAATCAAGAAGATGGTGTAGATTCAAGCATTCCTACTGATTCTCACCAGACACCCATTACTACTCAACCATCATCCTCTAGATCTCAGAAGAAACAGTCCAGGAGGAAACAGAGGAAGGACACTGCAGAGGAGACATAACAAGATAACAATGTTCCTACCCCTTCTAATGATCCACCTCTTAATGTTGAGGATAACATGCAACTATCAGAATTGATGCTTTTGTGTACTAACTTACAAAAACAGGTTCTTGATTTAGAGAAGGCAAAGGATGCTTAAGCAAAGGAGATTGCTGGTTTAAAGAAGAGGGTCGAGAAGTTGGAAAGGAAAAAAGATATCAAGAACTACAGGGTTAAAAAGATTAAGGAAAGTTGGTAAGTCTAGAAGGGTTGAATCCTCTGAGGATAAAGATAGTTTGGGTGATCATGAAGATGCATCCAAACAGGGGAGGAGCATTGAAGAAATTGATAAGGATGCTGAAGTTTCTTTAGTTGATGATACCCAGGGGAGGTCAGATGATGCAGAAATGTTTGATACAGATGATCTTCATGGTGATGAGGTAGTTGTGGATATGCCAGTTGGTGAGAAACAAGAGCAGAGTGCAAAGGAAAGAGATGTAAATACTAGTGTTGAAGATAGTGTTGCTCCTACAACTATTGAAGAAATAACTTTGGCTCAGACACTTATTCAAATCAAAGCAGCTAAACCTAAAGTTGTTACTACTGCTGCTACAACAACAACAACTACAAGACCCAAGGCTAGAGGTGTTGTAGTTTAGGAGCCAAGTGAATTCAGAACTCCACAAGAGTCACAATCTTCAAAGATTAAAGACAAAGGTAAAGCAATCATGATTGAGCCTGAAGTACCTCTGAAAAGGAAAGATCAAGTTGCTCTTGATGAAGATTTGGCAAGAAATATTTTGGAGGCTGAACTTATAAAAGAAGAAAGGCTTGCAAGGAAAAAGGAAGAATAAGCCAACATAGCTTTGATTGAGTCATGGGATAATACACAAGCTATGATGGAGGCAAATTTTGAGTTAGCTCAGAGGCTATAAACAGAAGAACAGGGAGAGATAACCATTAAAGAAAGATCAAGACTGTTTATAAAGCTTATGAACAAAAGAAAGAAACACTTTTCAATGCTTAGAGCTGAAGAGAAAAGAAGAAAGCCACCAACTAAAGCTCAAAAGAGGAATCTAACGTCTACCTATCTCAAAAACATGGGTGGATACAAACATAATCAGTTGAAGAGCAAGAGCTATAAAGAGATCCATAAGTTGTTTGATAATAAAATAAGGAGGGTAAATACTTTTATTCCTATGGATTCTGAGGTAGTAAAAAGTAAAGAGGGAACAGAAGAAAGTTCTAAAGGAACAGAGGATGAACTGAAATCTAATAAGTCAAAGAAGGCAGAAAGTAGTGAGGAGAAAGCTAAAGGCAGCAGAAAGAAGATACTTGGTAAGAAAAGAGCAGGGAAATAGCAAAAACAAGAATCTTCAAAGAGACAAAGAATGGAGGATGATAAAGAGACAGATGAGCATGAAGAAGTTGAAGTAGATGATGAAGCTGAACTGAAAAAGCATATGGAGACAGTCAAAGATGATGATATAGCAATTGAGGCTATACCACTTGCTACTAAACCTCCAGAGATTGTTGAATACAAGCTTATTAAAGAAGGAATAATGGTACACTATCAATTGATAAGAGCGGATGGAAGTTCCAAGCGATATTCTTCTATGATTATGATGCTTCAGTGTATTGACAGAGAAGATTTGCAGATTCTCTAGAAGCAGGTCAAAACAAAACATGGTGATACAAGGCCTGATGATCATGAAAGAGTGTTGTGGGGAGATTTAAAAGTCATGTTTGAACCAGACATAAGAAGTGATGTATGGAGAAATCTTCAAGGATACAAATTGACTGTTTGGAAGTTGTTTGATTTCTGTGGAGTGCACTTTGTAAGGTTTGTAAATGTTCATATCTTTATGTTGGTTGAGAAAAGATATCCCCTCACACCAATCACAATCACAAATATGCTTAACAAGAAACTTCAAGCTAATTATTAGAATAAGATGTGCTACCAACTACTGAAGCTCATGGAAAAATAGCAGAAGGGTCAATGAAGTGTTTGAATGTATCTTCCTGATAGTGATGAAGACTTTTAACAAAGAAACTTGAAGATTCAGAAGATGAACATCAAGTTTAGGGGAGGATTGTTGGGTTACTACTGTTAGTATAATTTAGTACTGTTAGTATAAAGTTACTGTTGTTAGTTAAAGTTAAGACTGCTTAGAGTTGAAGACTAAAATATAAGCTAAGTAGTTAATGTTGCTATTAGTAATGTTAAGACTGCTAGTACATGTTACTACTGTGAGTATATATTAGTACTGCTAGCACTAATGTTACTACTGCTTATGTTTATCAATACTGCTGGTACAAAATTTTATGCTGCTGGATTACAACTGCTAGAAGACTTACTACTGTCAAGAGGATAAAGACGGTTTAAAGAGATAAAGATTGTTTGGAGAACAAGAATACTTGTGAAGATAAGTATTGAAATATTTTTGTACAAGATATGTATAATGTATTTGTTTAAGAGATTACGTTTATATTTAGAAAAGATTATGATATCTTAGGAATGTATTGTAAGACGACTAGGACTCCTTAGTCTATAAAAGGAGGTCCTAGGGCATTAGTTGAGATACAAGTTTTGCATACAAGTTATTGATCTAATAATATTGGAGTGTTTGGTTATATCTTTGTTCATTCACAATTACTGTTTTATTCATATACTTCTAGGTATTAAGGTGTAGATTCCGCATACACTTTAGTATACATACAAAGTTTCTACAACAAGTTATTTTGGATTTATCCAAGGTAATTTAACCTTAGACAAGCTAAGGAATCGATCAAGGATTGGGATCAACACGGTTTATGAACGATTAAATACAAAAGTAAGATAAGTGTGATCTCCCTAGGACTTCTGGTGGAATTCTTCGAGGTATAGAAGCCTTGGTCACTTCTTAGAGCTGTGGTGGAATGGATGATGTCGAAGTGTCTGAATGAGGCCTCTATTTATAGATTTCGAATATGTTACGGCGTAACCTTTTAGAGGTTTACGCCATAAACTGCTGACGCGTACTTTCCATCTTGCAAGCTTAAAAGATGTTACGGCGTAATCAAGTGTCCATGTTACGCCGTAAAGTCTCGTAAGAATTCGTGTTTTCTTCATTTTTTGGTCCATTTCTCGTGTTTCTTGTCTCATACTTGCATTTTACCTGAAAACAACAAAATAACCGTAAAAGTAATCGAATTCAAGTATTATAAACAATTTTGTGCAAGATTTTCGTGAGGAAAATGACAAAAAAGTATCAAATATTTGAATGTATATCACTTTTTAGCTTTAGAAATCATCAACCTTTGCAGCTAATATTTTCGTTCGAGAACAACTTTTCGTATTGTTCAAGTTTTTTTCAAAAATACGCTACGTATAATAGCTGTTCTGTTCGAGCAATTCAAGCTTGGACAACATCCAAAATCTTTTTCCTCAGTTGATCTAAACTACCTTTTCAAGCTCATCAATCTTTGTTTGAAGAACACATGTTTTGTTTTCAAAAAGATTCTTTTTCTCCCCCGATTCCGTTTCAAGTTCAGAACTATTACAATCAACATTTAAACTTGAAAAGGAATCAAATTGATTCTTTTTGAATAATTCAATCTTTCCCAAAATGTTATTAAACTTTGTTTCTGCAAATTCAAACAATTGAGACTTTGGATTTTCTGCCTCATTTTGTGTGACATTTGAAGTTTTTGTTTAAACCCATGACTTTTTGATTGAATCAAACAAGTTTTGGTAAGTCAACTTCAAGTGTTCATTATCATTAAGTAATGAATCCACCTGATGTTCCAACTCAATGTTTTGAGTTTCTATCTTATCAAAATCGAACTTTATTTTGACTTCATCACTTTGAATGGTTTCAACCCTTGAACTTTGAACTGACTCGAACAAATCTTTGTAAGTTTGTTTCAAATGAGCATTTTCGATTTGTAATGATGCCATAAAATTCTCATTTTCTTTTTGCAATGTTTTCAAAGATTTATTTTCTTGAGTTTTGTGTTGAAGTGCTATTTCAAAAGCAATGCTTTGTGCCTCAAGTTTGGCAAAATCTGCTTCAAGTTGAACAGTTTGTTTTGACAACTTTTCTTTGACTTCAACAACATCATTACAAAATTTATCACCATCTTTTGACTCTTTTGAAAACCGTTCAATCTCTTCTTTGTTCTTAATTTCCACATAAGACTGCATGACAAGATACCTAACATCATTACCTATGTTTGCTTCCAAGAGTTGATCAATCTTATTTTGCAAAATTTCAATTTTCTTTGATGTTCTATTAACTTTTCTTTCCATTGACTCAAAAACATTTAACATCTCATGTACTTCTTCAATAAGTTCTTGTTGAAGTTCTTTTGAACTCTTCATCAAAGAAAGTGACATCAGAATTACATCAGTTTTGTAAAATTGTCTCAATGTATTTTGACTATTAGATATCCATCTTATTTTACTATCTTCTAAAAGAGTGATATCAATATTTTTTGCAATGCAAGAATTGCTTCATCCATTTTATCAAACATTTTTAACAATTTACTTTCTTTTGGCATTTCTGGAGTTGGTAAATCCGACATCTCTTTGCTTGACTCAGATTCAGAAGAAAAAGAAGGATCTGAAAAATATTCTTGTTCAGGAGAAAGTTCCGTTTGAGGAACAAACGTATCATAAATATTGTTGATGTTTTCATAGTTAAATTGAAATTGTTTTTTTATTTTGACTTGACTCTCTTCTGCATCATTAAGAATTTCCTCAGTATCATGCACATTCGGTTTTGCACACTGGTAACTAAGAACTTCAGCATCATATAATTTAGGATGAGATGCAATAGCTTGACCAAGAGGACAAGGATTAGTATATCCCAAACCCATTTTCCGTTTATTTTCCTGATACAAGCTTTGTTCATTTGAAAGCATACGAAGAGTTTGACTTGATTTGCCCATTTTACAAACTATGTTCTCAAGATCTTTGTCTTTAGCTTCAAGTTGAATGATGTTATTAACATATTTGTCCTCGTCTTATTTGAAAGCATTTTTTACAGAATCAGTTGCATTTTTGATTTTCAACACATGATCTTGCAACTTATGTTTTTCTTGTTCAAGTTTTTCAATGTATTGTTTTTCATTAAAATCCTGAACCTTTTCCTTATACGCTTCAATTTCTTTCTTTAACAAAACGTTTTCTTCTGTAAGCATTTTATGATCCGTTTTTGTTTTCTCAAACATCTCTGGAGCATTTTTTGTTTTCTTTAAGATATTTTCAAACATCTCGTTATTAGAACTTTGTACCTCAGTTATGTTGTCTTTGTCATGAAAAGATCCTGCAACATTGTTATCAATATGTGGAGCATCCTTGCTGATCATTCCCTCATGCATTTGCATCATTCTTTCATGTACCTTGTTATCATGTGCTCTTTTATACAATCCTCTTTCGGCATTGGCCTTCTCAATAGAATCCATTAGGCTGATTAAGATATTCTGGAACATTTGAGCATCACAGAGAGTGTATTCGTTAATGAAATAGTTTGTCTTTTGATCATTAGAATCCATAGAGATTTGCAAAGTAATGAACTGCTAAAGCTGATTCTTCAATACCTTGAATACAACCATGGCTATTTCTTCATTAAATTCTTCTGTATTAAGTTGTTTTTCTAATTTATCCACGTTGAAGAACAACCTTGATGCAAAATATTCAACATCTTTACCAAATAATGATGAAAATGCCCGGTGAAATCTACTCGAGAAGCAAGCATTTGTTAAGTCTTCTTTGGAGAAATCCTCAAGGAGTGTATGAAGTAGTCGAAAATGTATCAGACACTTCTTTTTCGATTGTTTCGCTCTTTTAGCATCCGTATCTTTACCAGAACTGCTGCATTCACCCTTCTGGATCATCTTGTCTAATCTCATCATCTCAAATTCAATCACGCGTCTTTCACTTTCCATTCTTTCTTTGACAACTTTTTCTTTTATCCATAAACTTTCTTCATGAAGTGCTCTTGCATCAATTCCCTTTTCTATATCATTGAGGTAGCAAATAATTTTATCTTTGAAATCCTGAGTGCTATATCCAGTGTACTTTTGAAATCTTCTCACTTTATCTTCAAAATCCTGAACACGGATGTAATAAGCAGGTTTTTGATATAAAGATGTCTCAAATAGTTTCTTGAGCCATGCCAAGCATGTTTTGGAATCATACTCATGAAACTCCTCTTTGTCAAGTTGTATCTCTAGTGGATCCATGAAGCGAACAAATTGTTCCCTAAAAGAATCAAACTCCTCTCCAAAGAGTACCTTAAAAGTTTATTCATTTCCGCTCCAATAACCCCTGGATTTAACTTTTCAACGCATGTCTTAATTCCTTGAATATTTTTATTCCATTCCTCTTTGATTTTTTGCATTTTTTCTTGAAAACTTCACAATTCTTTCATGTCTTTTCTCAAACTCGACGATACTATATCTTTTAATTCCATTTTTCCGATTTATCATAATAGTAAGCACAATGATATTTCAAAATGAACCAAAAATATTCAACACAATTAAAATCCAACACGAACTATTAATCACTTTCAAAAAATCTTTTCGCAATTAAAAAACGTGATCCAAAATTATACTCTCAAAAAAAATTAAGCCCAATTCAACAAATTATGTCTTAGAGTATTTTGGAATTAGCATAATCAGCTCTAAAAAATATCAATCCATAAAATAATATGTGTCCCACCTTACACTAAAAAAATAATAAAGCCAATGCATACAACATTTACAACACAAACAAATATACTATTGTAATAATGCACTCCTCAATCTTGAAATATCATTCGTAGACACATATCAGGCCCAAAATATGGGGTATAATTTGAGCAAGCCCAACTCAAAATTATAGCAAAGAAAATGACGTATGGCCCAATCTATCAAAACTTGTGATAACCCTACACACTTATGATATATAATGTACTCACTTCAACATAAACTTTTACTTCTCAAACCCTAAAATTATACTTGCGCCTCTTTTTTCTTTTAGACAACTCACACAAACCTAGTCATATTTCAAACAAGAAAGTACTCGTGAATCAGAACAATATTCTTGTATCCTTGTTTGTATCAGTACCACAAATGACACAAGAGTGTCAGATTCAATGTTTTATGACACAGGTATGTTTCGTTTTTTTCTTTTTTATTTATCGTTTTGAGGTTTTCTTAAATTGAAACAAAAGAAGGCAAGAACACCTATTGTTCTTGGTTTTTCTTTATGAGTTTTTGAAAAGTAAATTGAGCTCAGACTTCAAAAAAAATTGATTTATGATGATAACGCTCAACCCTCGTGAATCTTTATGATTTATTTACAAGTTTGAGCAAAATCTAAGATTATTTATTTTTCGTTCTTGATCTTGTTGTTTTTCATTTTCTTTTTCGTTATGTTATGAATCGAAACAAAAAGAGGTTTTGAACAAACTTGTTCTTGATCTTTCTTTTTACGTTTTCAAAAATTAAAATAAAGCTTATGCCTTCAAAAAGGTCGATGAAAAGTTAGGGTTTTCGTGTAGAATAGATCCGTAAAAGATCTTAAAACAGTTGAGAGGCATGAAAAAAATACCCAACTGAGATAAATTGTTTTCTCTTTTTTTTCGTTTTGTAAGTTGTAATTATGTATGATGAGGAGATGGGAACTAGGATAGTCTTGGATTTGTTTTGATGTTGAGAAAGAAAAAGTCTTGGTTGAGTTTAGGTTAAGTGCATGTGGTTAATTTGTTACAGATCTGTGATGATTTGCTTTATGTGTTATGATCTTTTAAAGACAATGAACCTTTGTTATACACACAAAGAGATACTGAGATCTGAAACTTTTCTTTTTTCTTTTTGGTTTCTGGTATCGTAGATCTGTTTTAGCTTTCTTAATGGTTTCGGTTTCATAATAGTCTAGCTTTCGTAACAGATTTGTTGAAGTCAAGATCTGTGATGAACTGTGATATAATATTTTGAAGATGTAAGATATACCCAAGTCTAAGATCTAAAACCAACTTTTCTTTTCTTTTTGATTTCGGGTTTAGGTTTCAGATGTGTCAACTGCTTTAGGTTTCGTAAATCAAATTAAGCTTTCGGTTTCGTAGATCCTTTTGGTTTCGTAACAGATCTGGTTTCGTACCAGTTAGGTTTCGTAAATCACTTTCGGTTTCGTATCAGATGGTGTCGTACCACACAGCTTTCGTACGAAACTAACTTTCGTAAATCAAATCGGTTTCGTAAACAACACCAATAGGTTTTGGTTTCATAACAGGTAAGCTTTCATAAATAAGATTTTGTAAAATCACTTTCGTATGAAACCTTACTTCTTTTTCTCAAGTTTTACGTAACCTTATTTCTTTCCTTATGATACCGTGTTTTTACGAAAACGCGTTTTTGAAAAACGTGTTGGCCAGAAAACACGTTCTTTGACCGTTGACCAAAGTTTGACTTTTGTAAATCTTAAAGTTACGAAAGTTACAAATAGTTTCCGAAAGTTACTTTCAGCGGATATGAAACACAGATAAGCAGATTTTATCACCTAAAAATAAGCAGATTTAGAACTGAAATCCTGAAAAAGCTGTTGATTACTTTATGGACTCGAAAAGCTTTTCTGACCAGATTTGACTAACAAATAAGCAGTTAAGCACTTGAAAAAACTAATTAGACCTTGGATTACCTTAATAAGCAGTTTTATGACCTCAAAAAGCTATTTAGCCAGAAAATAAGCCTCTTAATAATCTAAAAATGTTGAAATTAAGCAGTTTGAAACAGCAGATCATATAAGCCTCAAAACCTAACAAATCTACACACAAAACAGTAAAATAAGCACTCAAATAAGCCAAAACACATCAAAATAAGCTAAAACGTCGTCAGAATAAGCATTTAAAATAAGCTGATCGAATAAGCACACTAAATAACACTAAATCGCCTTTGCAGCTCTAATACCACTTGTTAGGTCTTGATTTAGGATTGAAAAGCTATCTAGTGTATGTTTAGGTGTTTGTGTGTATTTGTCATAGAGAGATAAAGAGTAGAGAGAGAAAGAGTAGAGAGAGAAAGTAGGTAGAGAGAAAGGAGGAGGAGAGGAAGAGTAGAGAGAGAAAGAGTGCGAAGAGAAATAAGAAAGAGATTGAGAAGCCTCACCTCAACAAGTGAGGTGGGAGGTTATACCCATTTACAAGGAGAGCTCTTAGCTCTTGGCTTTTAGCCTTTGGCTATTTAGCTAGGTCTCGTGACTACATTTTAGTCACGAGCCTTTCACCTAACCTATTACACATTATAATATCACTATTTATTACAAGACTCAATCTCAATAAGATCGTTACTTTTCTATTCCTAACAATCCATCAGTTCAGTATGAAGATCACCCAGCATGTATTGTGCTAAATGAACCTGTACTAGGAATTATTTGTTTAATTCTTTCTAAAGACAGGATTTTGTTACCATAGAAGATTTTGAAGACCTTTCAAATGAAATGTTGTATACTATGCAAGAAGTCTTCCTCAGATTTCATCAAGGATCCAGCCTTAATGATCATGCCAGAACCTTCAATTCCTTTCTACTTGCTGAAGTAGATAAAAGAAACTTGAACCTCATTGAGCAACTAAGGCAGTAAATAATGTAATCATTTGTAATAACTTTATCTTTTGTATTGTAATGTATCGAAAGTTAGAATGAATGGTTATCAGTTTATGTTGTTCATTTCATATCAGTTTGTAAGAAGAAGTTGTATTGCTCACTTACTACTGATGTTAACTTAGGCAGTTTGTATATTCAGATAAGGGGAGATTGGTGGGTCAGTTCCTGAGCCCTTCAGTCTCTCATTAGATTTAAACATAAAATCACCTAAGTATAGTCAAGCTGAAGACAGTTCAGCTTGAGTCGCTAAAGAAACTTCAGCTTTAGTTCTTCGGGTACTTAGAAGATCAAAATCATTTTTTTTTGGTAAAAGGTTACCCCGATAAATTATATTAATCAATAAAAGTTAAGTACAATGGAATGTGGCTGAGATACCGCATTAACCTCAAGCCTCAGCTTGAACAGACACTAAGCAACGAATGTGACATGCCACGAACGAAAAAGCCTAACTATAAGCATATAACCAATAATAAAAACAACCTAGATACATAAAGCTATGAGAATGAAACTCAATAGAGCCTAAATGATCTAGGCATCTGCCATCGAGATAAAAGCTGCTTCACCGAACTTGTATTCTTAAAACGCAAAGTCAGTAGCTTTAATCTCACAGTAACCTTAATAATATCTCGAATTTCCTCCGGAGATCTTTTAATCTTCTTGAAAATACGAGCATTACGTTCCAACCAAATATAGTAAGCAGCAACCGCAAATATAAGCCTTCCTATAACGCTCTTAGCTGATCGATTATTAGCAATAGGCTGTAAAAACATGAGAATATCATCCATTTTTGGAGGCACCATCTCCATACCTACAAGACCACGCACATATATCCAGACCTTCGAAGAAAATGAGCATTCAAAAAAGAGATGAGAACACGAATCTGGTTGCGACTCATAAAAAGTACACCGAACCATGTTTAAATCATTTCCCACCCCTATATCCTATTGTGTTAGTAGGTCTTGCGTTTTCAAACTATTTCTCATAACAAGCCATATATGAAAAGCATGTCAAGGAATAGCCTGAGGAAACCAAACCGTTCAGAACCAAGGGACTTCAACATCACGGAGACGAATAGCTTCCCAAACCTTTTTAACTGAGAAATCAGTCATTATACCATGTTCATCACGCCATGTAGCAGCATCAATTCTGGAAGCATCAATTTTAGGAACAGGAACTTGCCCTAAATCTGGCGCCTTAAGTAGCCACGATTGGGGCCATACCCAGCTGCCATTCAAAACCAAATCTTCCACCTTGTTTCGTAGATGATATCCTTCTCTAGTGATGTCTCTAGGGGTAAGTAACCTGATAAGAGGACATTGAATACACCAATGATCATACCAAAGAGAAGTAGAGAGGCCATTACCAATTTTCTGCCAAAAGAACGGTTTAATAATGTCCCTAAGTTGAAGAAGTTTACACCATCCCCAACTCATGTCCGCCTTCATAGGAACATCCCAAAAAGAGCGACCTTTTAACTTGTACATGTGAATCCACTTTACCCATAACAAATCTTTGTTTGAAATAATATTCCAAACATGAGTAGTCATCAAAGCAATGTTAAACACATCAAGACTTCTAATACCAAGACCCCCTTCACTTTTCGGGAGGCAAATAATATCCCAAGCAACTTTAGCTTTCCCCCGTTTATATTCCCCATTGCACCAAAGAAAGCCACGTATAAGTTGTTGGATATAATATATAATACCCTTGGGAAGAAGAAGAACCGAATCCTAATAAACCTGCATAGAAGAGATAACCGATTTGCACAGTTGAAGTCTTCCTGCAAATGATAAGGACTTATTTTTCCAATCACCAATCCGGTTCTTAGCTTGTTCAACAAGAACTTTACAATCCCTATTTAACAATCTTGAAGAAATTAAAGGAACCCCAAGGTATTTTACCAGAAGAGTACATTCAAAGAAAGGTATAATAGAAAGAATAGCAAGCTTGACATGATTAAGCACATTACAGAAACAAGCCGTGCTTTTAGGGATACTTAAAACTAGACCCGAGACCAACTTGAATTCTTCTGGAGAATCCATGATAACCGAAGCTGAGGGTTCACATCCCCTCGGGCAAAAATGAAAAGATCGTCAGCAAAACACACGTTAATAATCTGAAGCTCCTCATAATTTTTATTATTGAAACGACTCAGATAAACAAACCCTTTTTCTTAGAATAAGGGTTAGAACCTCTATAACCAAAGTGAATAGGTAAGGCGACAAAGGGTCACCTTTTCTTAATCCCCACTTTCCTTTGAAAAAACCATGAATATTACCATTAAGACTAATAGAGATCGAAGCCGAGGATACACAAACCATAATCCACGAGATGAAAGCCAAAGCACTTAAGAATGTTCTCTAACAAATGCCAATCAACCGTATCATAGGCCTTTTGAATATCAACCTTGAAAGCACATCTAGGAGGACCCCTATTCCTAAGATAGTTATGCATAAGTTCTTAAGGAGATCAATCACACTTTCTTGGCGCTTATTCCTAAGGTATCTACCCCTTGTAAAGTGAATGATTGTCTCCCTATTTCTTGTTGTAATGTCATTTATAAATGCATTAGTAAGATTCTTATGAAGATCAAGATCATCTTCACTTCAGTTTATGCAGCGGATGAGAAATTGAAGAAGACCTTAGCAAGAGCTTCAGTTCAGCTTGGTTATTAATTCTAAGCTGAACGATGTCGATCTCTTTCTTAGAAGATTGAAACAAAATGTTTCACTTCTAGAAGGTTTACAAGGCGGGAACAAGATTGCTTTAAGTCAAAAGGAATAAAGTAATCTCATTGGGAATGAATACTTCTAAAGTTGGTATATAAGTACTTCAACTTTCCTTAAATGACTGTATCTGGTACTATAAAGCATGACTGCATTAAATGGCAGCTCAACCACCCATTTAATGCTTGTCATGTGTATTAGGTTAACTTGTAAACCCTAATTCCTTTGCCTATAAAAAAAGGGATGTTGAGAGTAAATGCTATCTTTTCTAATTAATGTGAAACACACTGCAGAGCATTTATCTCTTAAACAAACTGAACAGAATTGCTAAAGCTGAAGCTTCAGTTCTAGTCAAGTAGTTTATTTTATTACTCTCATAACTTTGGTTAAGAGTTTAAGTTCGAAGGAGATAACACCTCAATTGTCATTCAACCACCTTGCTATTCCGCAAGCAAGGTGTGTCATAGATTCTTTACTTGATTCTAATAAGAACCTATACGTTGAAAAGTTACTTTTGTGTGTTTTAAACTTGTTCTTTATATTGTTCATATATATATATATATATATATATATATATATACTAGTTTCGTAACCCGCCCGACGGGCGGGTTTGTTTTGGGTTTTTTCTTTTAAAGTTTAAGTGTGTAACGATTGAATTTTTATCACAACGTGATGTTTTTTTAAAAGTTTTAAACGGTTTGAGAGTATTTGTTAATTTTAAAAAATTGAAACAAAACAAAATTGTTGGTAGTAATACAAAATATATTCTGGAAGGTGTATATAGAAAACAACGATGCCTATTCAAATACGACATAAGATTTCTTTGTAAACAATGTTTGTCGTTGATTTTGAATGGTTGTCGTCTTTGTCTAAACATAGAACCTTCAATCCTCTCTTGCTTTTGACTCTTAATAGACTCCTTCCACTCTATCCCTATGCTTATCTACAATAGTTGGGAAGTCAGTGTATATCTTTTACGGTGGAACGGTCATTATCAAAGTTCCATTAAGTGATGACTGATGAAGCCACGTCTATAAGCATGTCAAATTGTAAAGTTCAAACATGCTCACAAAAAATGGAACACAGATAAATAAATAAATAGAAAACATACAAAGTCATCCTAATGTTGATGAATCATATTAGGTTCGGTGAAAAGTAGTTGCTGCATCACATCGCTTCTGCCTGTCATACTAAGTCACTAAACCACGATGTTCCCTAAAGCTTTGTCTGTAAAACATGATACTTGCATCAAATTTTTCAAACCGTTGTACCGATGCTTCACCCCGTCGGCCGTATGCATCAGCCTTACGTAGATATTCATCAGCCCACTGGCCTAGTGCATTGGCCACGCTTCGTAATGCATCAGTCCCATTGCATCAGCCCGTTGTTCCAGTGACTTTGACCGTTTTTCCGCATGAGCCAGAGTTCAGTCTGATGTTTCATTACAGTATTCTGTTTTTTAAAAATAATCCTTCACTCAGGAAGAACTGAAATTTAAGAACCATATTACAAACATCACATTGCCAAGGACGAAGTCAGAATTCTTCAGTTAGGTAGGCCAAAAGAATAAAAAACTCAAAAATAGCAAGTATATAAATCATAAAGGTCTTATAGTAAAAAATTAATTCCAACCGTACACGATGCTCTTTAACATCATAAAAATTATCCAAAACACTATCTAGATTGCGTAAATCTGTGAAAAAGAGAAAATAAGAATACCGTCTGAATTGTAAAAACTTATGAGAAAAAGAAAGAATGACCGGTTTAAATAATAACATCTAAAACAAAAGCAAGTAATCATCATCGTTTTACCTTAAAACTTTAGAAGTAAAGATGCAACCTTTTAGAAGAAGCAAAAACCAAACACCCACGTAAGTAATATGATGATGAAAAATAAATAATTACTTGTACATAACTTGTTATCAGTTTTCTGATTCATTGTCTAAACGGATGCCTCCTTATCCTGGATGGGCTAATTCTTTCAATTTATTCAAATTTGGCTAAACCAAAAGTAAAATTTTATAAAATAAATTAATAAATACATTACATTTTTTGATTTTACAGAAACAACTTATACCAAATAGGAAATTCGGGTTAGCCGTGGCCCATCCTAGCTCCTACATGGCTCCGTCCCTGCACATTGCAGAATATTAGTTGTTTCTCTTTAAAGATGACTTGCAGCTTCCTCAATTTTGAAGGCGAACTATATCGAATGCATGTTTTGCAGTTGTTGTAAGTTTTGTCTGCAACTCCAAATATTCACCATATTTCATTGGAAGATAACCAGCGGGGTGGTCCTATTCATCTAGTAACCTCGGTGATGGGCCGACAACAGTGTCTAGAGATGGTCCTTAACAACCGCTCGGTGTAGGTTACTTTTGGATACTCCATTGCTAAAAATCTGGCAAATAAGTGATACAAAAAATTTTCAATTTTTTCAAACAAATAATGTGGTCATGTACTTTTACTTTCAACTAACCTCAAGATGATCCGCATTGAGTACTAAGAAAGCATTTGGAACACCACTCATAACCACCCATTTCCCGTTATGAAAAACTTCAAGACCCGAAACATCGTTTTCATAGAGCAGAGTCAACACACCATGATCTGTATGAGGCATCAACCCACGTGCAAGATCAAAATCCAGAAGAAATGGACAGTAGTTAACTGTTAACAGCCGAAAGCGTGAGTCTAAATTTAGTTCTTTGTTCAGGTACAAAGATTTAAACCCTAAGTTCTCAGACACACCCTTCAACAACTCATTTACAATCACTTGAGTCCTTTTGACATACTTCGATGCAATATCACTGCAACAATATACTCACATATACTACTGTCAGGATGTAGTTATACAAATGTTTTTTGGTGTATACAGTACACGTGATGGTTTGTGAGGACAATGAAAATCAGGATGCGCAATGAGCTGAAGAACTTCTCTCCATAACGTGTCTTTATTTTGCTCAACAGCATTGAAGCCACTGCTGAATCTAATGGGATCAAAAACACCACAGGCTTCGACACATCCATTATCTCTTTGATCAAAGTCTCTGGTATCCCATGATGCACCAGCTTACCAAAATGTAACAAAATTAAGTTATTCAAATTGTGACCCAACAGGCGGGTTCGGTTCATAGAACCTTTTTTTTGAGACAATGTTTGGCGTTTAGATCTAATCGTTGCCGTGTTTGTGTAAACATAGAATCTTTATTCCTCTTTTTCCACGCTTAGTTCAGGTTGCTTTTTTGTTGATTTTGTTGAGTAATAATTCTTGGCTTTTATAGTGCCGCCAATATCATCCGGTTGCATTAGAACTTCATCAGCTTTTAGTCTATCCTTGAGTGATCTGCACATACAACTCATCGCTAAATACAATACACAAAGTAATTCCTCCTCAATCTTGGCCTTATACATAATTTCAGGATCAAATATTTGGCAATTTTTTGGTCTTATTACACAAATATTTTTTGATTTATTAGCCGCATCTTAAATCTTTATATATGCAGACAAAGTCACCTAGCAAAGCTGCTGGCATGTTCTCGGGGACCCAAGAAAAATGTTCTACTTGTGGCAAAACTGCTTATCCCGTGGAAAAGGTACTTACCTATCTTTAAAAGCATAGTTCATGACGGGTCAAAATTGCATTTTTTTATATGGGCCGAAACAGCACGGGTTTGGTTGACCATAAAATAATGTAACAACATTAAAAAAATGTACAACAACAAACACAGTTAACATTTTAAAAACTTGCTAGTTCTTTGTTTTTAGAAACTTGCGAACCCAAGGATGAACACCACCCATTTTTGAAACTTTATATACAAACCAACATTCTACCCACCCTACATTTATTCGTCTTATTTTCTACTTTTTCGACAACCTTTCCCAATGGTCTGACAATTTCTTCCTTTAACCAGATATTATTTTCACCAGTAAATAGGTAATGATGGTTTCAACATTTTCTAAGCTGCATCGCGAGGTTCTGCAAACTTTTAGATTTACCCAAATATGCAATCAGATCATCGTTGTTAAGAATAACAAATTTTCAGTCATTTTAGTTAGTGTGTAATCATGAGTTTAGGGCTACAAATTGAGTGAAATGTCTAAAGTATGGTAATAAATTTCATCAGTTTCTTACAGACTTAAGTACATAAATGAGTCGGAGGAGCAAAATTAAGGCTGACCCAAGACCATGTCCAAAAGATCAACCCAGACCATGGTCACCATGCCCACTAATTGGGATGACGGCCCAATGGATCCATTAAGATAGGTCTCAGACACACTGGCCAGTCATTTTCATGTTGCTTATTAGATTTAGATATAAGCAGGTGGGGATTTTGAGGTTGGAGGCACTCCCCTGTTCCAAAATTCATGCAGATGGCATGTCACTCCTTGATCCAAACATGAAACTCAAGAGGCATCCAAAAAGTAATTATTGCGATTGCAAGTCACAATAGTAGGATAATCAGTTTTCAACCCCAAAAGACCTACCTGGTGTAGGCGGCAAATGATCAGCAGTTCTTCCTCATCTGTTGGTGACACATCACATTTATCTGTAGAAAACCCAAATGAAAAACATTACTATCGGCTAATTAAAATCTCAGAATGAATTATTTGGCAACTCAAAATGTCCCATGTGTAAGTCCTGCTTATATCATACAATAAATTTTAGTAGAGCACATTAACAAAATTATATATAATTACGACTGATTTATACATAGCTTTTAAATTACATATATTTCATTGAAGGAAAACAAAGCAAAAGTGTTGGAAAGGACTCTTGGATCGTGAAGGTAAGCTAACTTGGTTATGTCATCGACCCAATAAGGGTGTGCTTCTGTGTCTTTTGGTATATTTTAGAAATATCTACAATTATATGAAAGATAGAAGGTAGAAAAATGGACGGGTCAAAACTGGTGCTTTGGGTTGTACAATTCTGTATAAACTTTACCTGTTTGATCCAAAATAAAAAGTACCATTCTACACAAAGTTTACATGACACCTTCCCTAGTCACCAGTCTTGGCCCCCAATAAAAAAGAACAAAATAGATAAATGCAGAAGCAGTTTCATAACCTGACAGTGAAGGGAATGGCAGTGGCAATTGCGGTGTCGCTATATGCCGGAAGAGACGACATGATGGGCTTTCAAATAGCATTTTCGGTGGTCTTGCATTCTAAAAAAGTGGTGGTAATAGTATTGTCAAACGGAGCACCTTGAGCACTAGCATAAGCGCGTACATTAATGTAATATCTGGTTGGCCAGCCTTGATGAGTGCATTAGTGGTTTGACTCGGTCCAATCATGAGAACTTTAGTTGTGAACGATTCTACGTATGAAGCATCATCTCCTACCATAGTGACTTAATGGTTGGTGATGATGACAAATAGCTGCTGATGTAAGGCTGAATTGATCACTTGAAGGCGGCTTGTCTCTCCCGATTCAACTGGCATGATGACCTTGTATGTACATTGAAAAAAGTAGTAGATTAATTTCTTGATCAAGTTACCAGATTATTTATATTTCCAATTAAAAAGAAGTATTACCTTTTTTAGAGGAGTTTTATATACCAGCAGGTTGACTATTAAGGATATATGCATTAGAAACATTTGGAGTTGTTCATGTTATTGTGGCGTCTCTAATACCGTTTACCGGATATCCTTATCATCATGTAACATCAGATATCTTAAGGTATAAATTTAGCAACATGTACATTTTCTACATGAATAAACTGTATACCAATAGCCATGACTGTTTCACGCTTTGACTTAGGAAATGGGTAGGAATATTCGTCTTTTCGGTGAATAATGATAGAACCTTAATCATATGTTAATGTTTGACCGTTAATAGGACCCGCTTAACCCACCCATTATGCCCCCTCTAAAAGACCCTCAGTTCAGCGCTATAATTACGGAGGGCCACTTATTGTTACATTTTGAGGTTTTAGTGTGTTTGGCTGTTGTGACATGATAGAATCTTAAAAAAATTACCCTATTAAGCATTAGCAAGATTACCTTGTTAAAACTGTATGACTTTGATATGCATCACGCTATAACTCTCTATAACTCTCTGATGCACCCTTTTGGAGCAAATTTAAGTAACACCTATCAGTTGATGGTACACCTCATCTTTTGTGTCACACCCCGCCAAGGCGGAAACGCGAGGCGTAAACAAGAATAGATATCATCACAACACATGGTGTCTATATAGAGAATACTAAAATGCATACAATAAAGTAAAGTATAGACACAAAGTGTCATAACAATACCTATAACTAACCAAAACATAAAAGGCGTCTTTATTGATGAAAAAGAGGTCTCGTCAATAAATGACATGCAAAAACATAATCCAAACAATTCATGCAAACGCATTTATTCAAACAGAAAGCATAAATAACTCCAAGCATCCTACGGTCTCTTCTAGCCACTTCGCTCTATCTTAACACCATTAAGCTCACCTGAAAATGATGCTTAAAAACGTCAACACAACGGTTGGTGAGAGTCATAGGTTTAAGACTCACATTATAAACCTTTCAAACCAATTACTGTGATTATCAAAACAATATAGGACAATTATGCAACCAATCACAAACATGGGAACGGAACGTGTCCCTCGATCCAACAAATATCAACCATTGGGTAGGAACGTTACCCCCGATCCAAATCTCATAACCAAATGGGTAGGAACGTTACCCCCGATCCAAATATGTCACTTACGCACCTAAAAGTCTACCAGCTGAAGCTTATAATTAGGCCTGGACCCCAAATAGGTAGGAACGTTACCCCCGATCCAATGGGTAGGCGTACCCCTCCGATCCAATTCAATAACACATTCATCGTGCAACCATAAATCATATACAATCACATAATGTCCACACGCAATCAAAACACATAATCACAGCAATTCAAAATTCTTTTAAAACACAAGCATCATTTCCATCCCAATTTAAAAACAATGTAAAAATGGGACTATGAAACTCACCTGATGCTTAGCTTCCCAAAAGAATCCAACAAAAGCTTCACAAACACTTCACGGATAATCTAAACAATTAAGCACACAATAAGCTACCATCAATTAGGAATTCAACCCAATATGATGTAACCTCAACTATGATGGATATATAAGCTATCTACCATAGTTATATACTTGATTTCACCCTTTTCCAACTCTTATATATACTATTTATACTTCAATGTTACACTTTAAACTTTCTGGTTTTAAGCAGAATTTTACACTCACTTACGCGTCCTAAACGCACCACTTAAATACTCTCATAATTCAAAACAAAATTCATCATGCTACTTACATGTCTTATGAACCTCTCCTAGCTCTCCCAAAGTCATTACCCTTTTACAAATACCCTTTAGAAATTCCTTAATCCAATATGTCCAGAATTCGTTCAAAATCTGACCTTCTAAAAGTATGACATTGGTTAACCAACTTAGACCTCACTATGACCTTAGAAAAAAATTCAGGGGACACACACAATATATGAACTAACTTCCAAGTGACTTAGAGCCTCTAAATCAATGTCTAAGTATTTTTAGAAAAATAAAAATTAAAACTGAAATTCGTCACTGTTTTACACACTGATTTTGTAATGACCATTTGACCCACTTCCAAACCATAAAAACTCATGAGGCTGACTTTTCTGGAAAGTAGACTCTCTGAGGTTATCTCCAGTATGTTGTAAATTATTTATTTGATCTTTTATGATTGAGTTATGCTCGCTAAAAAACTGCCTAACTTTCTGCAGTGAATTAAACGTCTAATTCGAGTGATCTAAGCCCTAACGCATGATCTTATCGCTAATCCGATCGATCTAATGATTAAGCCATCATCATTATAACATAAACTTTATGAAAATTAAATACCCTAATTTATAAACCCTAATTTAAACCCTAATCCATCATAATTTAGTTACTAGAATTATAAACAAACTAAAATTAAAAGATCGGATCGTACCTTAAAAATAAAACCCAAAAAAAATCGTCTTCTTTCTTCCTCCTCTCTATGGCCGGTCGAACTTAAGGGAATGTGGGGTTAGGGATTTATGATTTTTATTTATAGGCCTCCTAGTAGAATTGTAGATTAAGTCTAATTAGTTTTAGATTATAACTAGGACTTTAATTACTTTTTTTTCTTTTTCTTTTATTTACTAAAATCCGGATTACTATTCATGCCTAAAAAAAATATTTTTTTCTTTTCTTTTATTACTTAATTAATTATCTTTGTACCTTATGTTTTATAAAAACCTAAGCTAATTTGTTAAACCATTTTGCTTGAAAACTACTTTCTAAAAATAACTTTTCATTTCCAAATTCACTTTCTAAAAATAGAAAGTCTTCCAAAAACTCTCATATTTTAACAAACTCATTTCTTTCACAAATGACACTTCTCATTTTAATCCATCACCTAGATATCTACATATTAACCAAACTAAATTTCTTAAAATACCTAATCAATTCCATTATCACTATAAGTGATTAAAATGAAATTTCTCTATCAAATATCTCATTTCTCTTAACTTAACCTCTAAAACCTAAACTTATCTTAAATTACTAACTTAAAAATACGTATACGTAATAATACTTGCACATTTAACACGAAAACGCTTAAATCTCAATACTCATTTCCCCGTCACTCAAAAGTGAACGAAATGAACTCAACAAACTTCACCATCAATCCAATCTCATTGAGATGATCACACTCAATAGATTGATTACCAATCTCCCACATAATACACATATGAACAAAATCTCATAAACCAAACTCATAGAACAGATAATTAGGTCAACGCTATGGTTTGACCATCCTGCTCAAGCCATGGTTGTCACACTCCAAGTGTGACGCAAAACATTTCACTTTGACGCACAAGCAATATTACACCATTTTTCCATAAAGTTTTCATTTTTAGAAAGTTACCGAAAGTAAGGATAATATAATCCGAACTTCATATTTCGTTATCGATTAACTAACATTACTAACCCATTACTCATTATAGACTATATTCAAAAGTTTACGCAAGTTTGACTTTTAAAAGTCAAACTTCATAGTTGACTTTTTACACCAAAAATGACTAAACTTAACTCGGCCGTAAAACGTTCATTGTTAAGAGTTACGTGACGGTCCACCTAGTGAAACGTAGCTAAAGGCGAACACTATCACTTGACATTATTAAAACTAATTTCAAAAATTTCTCGACTTGGTCAAACTTTCTGATCAAACTTGGCCAAACTTTTTGATCAAACTTGGTCCCAAAACCTATGAAAATGACATTTTTGACATAATCCGACTATCAAAACATGTTTAGCTATCCTATTTAAGCATACCAAAACCATCAAACTTTGGTCAATAACCAAACATACTTTCATGCACTTGAATCTTATAGTAATAATCATATAACATGCAATATACACAAATTAACCAACACAAAAACATAAATAGAATCTTACAATGCTTATAAGAAAATCAAACTATGGTTTTCCTTGCTTCTTTAAAATCGGACGAAACCCAAACCCAAACAAACAAAACCTTTTCAACAACCAACTTTACACGAAACACTCAAGAACACACACAATATCTAACTTCTCCAAATCTTAATGCATGTAGGATTTTAATAGTGGGTTTTGTTGCTCTTGAAACAAGGATTAATAATATGTAATTTGATCTTAATGCATGTCGGAGATTTGTCCAAAAAGTGGTGGTGTTTGTGTGGCCGATTTGAACAAGGGAGGAGAGGAAGGAGAAATACAATTTTGACTAAAGAGTTATAATGTGTGTGAGGTCCTATTTATAGGAAAAGAGTTTAGTAATTTGGAAATTCTAGTCCTTCCATCCTTAAGTCCTTTTAAAACTAGTACAAAGCATTTATTTCATTAATAGAATCGGCCATAGACTCGGATCACACCATGTTAGTAAATATTTTAAATCCGTCCCACTAATTTTACTTTAAAACGTTTAATAAAACGTTAAATCACGTAAAACATGACCTTTAAACACGGTTTTTACAAAAACTCAGGGAAACACCGTAAAATATAAAAATAACATGATCACGCTCTCAGAGCAACAATATAAATTTTTTCTGACTTTCTTAAACGCTAAAAACAAATAGGAACTCAATCACGGATTGAAATTACCCTATAAATAGAAATTTTCATCAAACCTTATAAAGCATAAACGACTATAACTAATTACGTATAAAAATAATTATCATAGCTCAGAATAAACGTTGACCTGAAACTCGGGTTGTTACAAGGTCAGACTAATGCCTAGAGGGTAGCTCTGTGGCATGCGCTATATATGATATTCAGAGGGAGAACCATGATTTGAGGAGGCAACTTGTTGAGGAGAGGTGTGGGCGATTAGAGCTGACATATCATGTTACTAGGATGGAGAGGAGACAGGAGTTTGGAGAGGGGGTAGTAGACTATATGAGATTCTTGATTAGGAGTTGTACATCACTAAACCGTGTAGCTTCGGTTAGTGTTAGATCTAAACTGAGTAGTCTTAGTGGTAGTAGTTATGAACAAATTAGTGTCAGTTGGTAGTTGATCCTTATCAAAATTATAGTTATGATGGTAGTAGAATGATTTGCACGGAATTTAAAAATCAATGGATGATAGTACGTTTTATTACATATGTTAATACGTTCAGTACTTGGGTACATCGTTGTCTATGCTGGTTGGTGACATGGTTTGTCACTAACCTCGGATAGGATTTCCATTTTGTGTGACCCCTCACGCGTTTATTCACCACCTATGTGGAACTTGAAAAATATTCAAGTGACATGTCAAACAGTTACGTTGGAAGAACGCGGAGTTAAGTAAAACCCTGTGTAGTCGCGAGGAGACTTGGCCGTAATTGTAGTAAGCTAAGTTGGAATCTGATTTCGATTATAGTGCGACACCGATGAATATTCTAAATTCTTAGTGGGTTAGAACCCAAAATACTCGAAACAAGTAAAACCTACTTGGAAGAGTTTAGGTAGATTTAGGTGAGCGGAACTTGGACGATGTCGAGAGAGAACAATGCGTAAGTCGAGATGTGTGAGACACACATACCTCCTATAGGAATTAACCACGTAGACTAGAATAACTAAGGTACTGGATGCAGAAAGATCCTTTAGAACTCCTTGTTGAAAAGTCGCAGGCTGGATCATATCCGGACATGCGACCAAGAGACTCAAAATTTAAGGTCAGGAAGAGCTATTAAGTTAAGGAGATAGTAGGAAAGACTATCATGTTGTGTGAGACAAGATCTAGATAGACCACGAGGAAGTGTAAGGACTGAACGTTAGACCTAAGTCTCTAGGGGCCTCGCTTGAAGAGACTGAACCGGCAGAGAACTAGTGTGTATTAATAAGGAATTGAAATGTGGTCGTTGTTGTGTTTGATGATTTGAGCTGAATTTCAGGGACGAAATTCCTTTAAGGGGGTTAGACTATGATAACTGGTAACTTGTCCAGGGTTAAGTATTATAAAATATTGTAATTTTCTATCGGATTCTTTTGATTTGTCAGCTTTATTGGCAGAAACCCAATAGATCTATTTATTTGTACTAGCGCTCACCCATTATAGGCAATTAACAGTTCATGATGTGGGGTCTTTGGCAATAACTACTCATGCAATTGACCTCATATTTGGGTCCAGCATACCATAAAGTTTCTTGTGTCCAGTTTATAAAACAAGCATGTATCAAACATGTATTAGAAATCATGTGGTAGGCAAGCAAAAGCTTTAGTAAAAACATTCATGTAACGCTTATGTAGTAGTAACCGATAAGTTATTCGGTAAAATAAGCATGTATCAAACATGTATTAGAAATCATGTGGTAGACAAGTAAAAGCTTTAGTAAAAACATTCATGTAACGCTTATGTAGTAGTAACCGATAAGTTATTCGGTAAAATAAGCATGTATCAAACATGTATTAGAAATCATGTGGTAGACAAGTAAAAGCTTTAGTAAAAACATTCATGTAACGCTTATGTAGTAGTAACCGATAAGTTATTCGGTAAAACAAGCATGTATTCTCACCCCAAAAATAGTTTAAGAAAACCATTAAAAGAGAAAAGGTGGGGCTATGAACTCACCTTGATTCAAAGTCGATAATCAAATGAAGAAGCCTAGTACGAGTATCCACAAACGGGATCACTACCTATAATTAGAGTCGCTCGATTACAATATTGAAAAGTACGATCGACGATGCGTACATCGTTACAACGAAAACATATATATATATATTTTATACTATTATATTATATATATATATATTATTATATATTATATATATATATATATATTTATAATCTTATATATTATATGTGTGATGAGGAGAATCGCACTTGCGCGTCCAAATTTCTCTTAACACTTTGCATATTTTGCTTTACTATTTATCATTACATTTCATCAATTTGCATTACTTTATTGAAAATTTTCTATTTCTGTTAAGTTTCTATTTTTAGAAAGTTACTATTTTTGAAAAGTTACCATTTTTTTGTAAGTCTCGACCTTCGTTTATATTTATAACAATATTTATTTATCTCATCGAGCCTTCGACGCCCAATAAGTTGTTAATTTTTATTAACGGTTAATATTACGAAAAACTACTATTTTTATACTTTACGTTTTTATAATCGACCAACGGTCTTAAAAATAATTACTTATAATAGTATATTAATCGATGTCATTTTATTAATCGATATTATTTTTATAACACGTTAACGTTTATTAAAGTACTAGTTGACTTTTACGTTTTACTTTTTAAATAGTATATTTATTTTTAAGTTAACAAACCAAAACGGACCCACAAGATCAAGTTTTCACAACTAGAGTAAAAGGAATTTTATGCGAACGTCGTTCCGAACAAACTTTACAGGTTTAGTCGAGATTGATCTCGACGTTAATTACCAAATACCCTTACGGAATCTGCTGAACTTTATATTTTTATATAATGCAGAAGTTTGATTTCGTTTTTGTCCCGTCTTATTACTTTTTCTCGTCTTTGACCGAAGAGGTTTTATGTAAAACGTCATTCCGAACAACTTTCGTGTTCGCCGGAAGGCCGAAACAGACTCGAAAGTGCTCAAAACGTCGAATACGAATACTGTAGATCTTAATAAATTCTAATAGTGACTTATTTTTCTTATTAAAGTGTATATCTCGTCATCCCTCTAGTTTCTTCGTTATTGGGAGTTAAAAGTCCCATTTTATATCAAAACGACCGCAAAAATATACTCTACAATATTTTGTAAACCAAAATCAGATTTTCGGAAATCTCGAAACCCGAATCGCCCATTCAGTTTTCTGCTCGAATTTTACTAGTTACAAAACACGTCGAAACTCCATTGTCGGACCCATAAAACTCATCTAAAATATATCCATTCAACTTTTAAAGCATATAAATCCCGCTTGTTAACAAATTACATATTATTTTAGACGCGCAGGTTTCAATAGATTTCATCACAATTTATATAAAAATTAAATCAATAAACGAAACAATCGAAACAATGAAAAAGGAAGGCTCACAATGATTATACGAAGCAAGATCGGAAAACAAAAGTGTAGGGTTGCCCTCTTTGAGTTCTAGCCGCGGTTCACCCCACTCGAGCCAAACCGAATCGAAAACTCGAACCTTGTTGCATGTTAATTTTTTTTTCTTCCATGGATGAGTAAAGTTTTCTTCATCCAAATAATTTTTGGTTGTAAAAAAAATCAAAAACACCAAAGTGTTTTGTTGTTGTTCGAACGATCCATAAAGAAAGAGAAAGGCATAGAAATCTATTTTTTTTTATTATGCCATGAGCCTTTTTACACTTTTCGTGAGTAGAGTTAATAAGTATTTCAAGATCAAATTTTTGAAACGTGAATTGTGTGATGTAGGTGGTGGTTGACGGATCCAAAAGCAAAAAGAAAAAAAAAGAGAATAGTGTAATGTGTGAGTTAATTGGAGTTGGAAGAAAAATGAAAACAAATTGAGTGTGTGAGTCGTAAATGCTAGGACCGACTTGCCATAGATAGTACATGTTTTTTTTTTTACTTTTTATTATCTTGTAAAATTTTGTGTAAACACTTTTAAGTCAAAAGTTAACTAGACATAATTTAATAAAACGTGAGCTAAAGTTCGAGCCATGACCAAAGTCGAGAAATAAAAATGACACGGTTCATAAAATAATATTTTATGATAAATAAAATATTTACAAGACGCGTCGTAAATTTTTACGAGGCTCGAAACGATTAACGAACACGCGATCAAACGTCAACTCGCGAAACGTCAAAAGTAAAAATAATCAAATCTTTTTAAAATTTTCATAATATAATACGAAAATATTAACTATCAACAAATAAAATTTTAAATGTCGACTCTCGCTCACGGAAACTCGTAAAATAATATTTACGACATCGAGTTTGCGACCGTCGTACGCGTCGAAAAAACTCGGGTTGTTAAAGTGTCTACCCTTTTAGGGAGCGACATCCCGGCGCTCAATTCGTCTAAATCGTCTTCGGTTAAATTGTGAAGAGATGAGGATATAGACTAGTCATCGCCGAGGTTTCCAGCGGAAACTAAATCAAAAAAGGTCAAAACATCAAATACATGCAACGTGCATAAGCGAACGGATTAAATGTCGCGAGTATCCTTAAAAAAATACATGACTAGAAGAAGAAGCCATTGGAAACGAGGAATTTAACAAGTCATCAATTCTTGGAAGCGATTAATGGTTCATTACTATTAGCTTATCAAGTTTGCCGCGACCGATATAAATTCAGAAAAATTCATATAACAAATTATGAGTCGAAAGAAGTTCATAGCCCAAAGAATGTTTCGTACGGACGAACACACGCTATGTCGAATACACATAAGCCCACTCATTTATAATTTGTCACTTACAAAAAGAGGCGTCCCAATCCTTGTAAGTAAGAATTTATAAACTTATGGTTCGGTAATTTATAATTTCCTTATTCAAATGAAGAAGCGTCCTAATTCATTTCAATAAGACGATTATAAATCATCCTACTTAAGCATGGCCGACACAAAACACAGTATCAAAACAATGTTACAATAAGTAAAAAGGAGTGTCTACTTGACGGCATGATTCTTCAAAATCATAAGAAGTAACGAGAAGAATAATGAGACGTTAGTCAATCGCGTTCCAAAGATGTGTGCCAAATTACGGCACGATCCGAGATAACAAGATGAAGTCGTACTCTCATCGAATGGAAGACTTCAAAACAATAGATTACAAACACAACATACGCGATTCAAAAGCATAGAAGAGTGTTCGGACTCGGAGTCGAACAATAAAATAACTAGTGGAATTGACAAAGTACACCGAATGTCAATATTATCAAAAAGGAAATAAATAAAGTCACGTTAATGTTTCAGAGATCACCGCAACGCTCATATAATATTGAAGTAAAAGAACTTATTAAGACTTACCATAGTACTATGCACATATGTACGAGTATCTATATATAATACTAGTATTGACGTTCGAGGGAGAAAATAAGAAAACAGGAAGTACGCGATAGTCGGAGTAAGCAACATATATATATAATCGGCCGCTATAAAGCAAATAGTATGACGTCATAAGATAGACGTATGAGAGCAAAATAATAACCAAGCATTATATATTCATTATTAATATAATATCAATAAGCATGCAAAAGGGAGCATATAAGTTACCTGGGAGCAAGTGCGCGCGGATATCGGACAATGGTGAAGGACTCTTAAAATTTTTCGAAAAACGGTTATAGTCTAGGGTTTTGAAAACGACCTAGTTCGCTATAACGAGTGCTCTGATACCACTCTGTAACACCCCCAAAATCACAACAACGCAGCGGAATACCACTTGGGGTGCTACTTCATAGTATAAAGTACAAGTTACAGAAAACGACCTCAAAAGAGACGTTAATAAAATGTCACATTCGATTTAAATAAATCAGAGTAATTTCAGGTCCCAATAATTTTCTTTTTAACAAACGTTACAAGAGTTCAAACATGACTCATTTGTATATTTAAAGAAAAATGATTATCGAATGTGAAGAAAAACCAAGCCTTTAAAGTTTTGATATCCGCGCATCCAAATGCTCCCATACTCAGCTAACAAGATATAACCTGAGAAAATACATGCAAAAACGTCAACAATAATGTTGGTGAATTCATAGGTTTAAGTAAAAGCAGTATTGAAATAGTTCAAGAAATATTTCTGTAAGAAAAGTAGCGTTACAACATTTAGAAGAATTGTTATCGAAATCCAAGTAATGTTTCAATAAATCAAGTAATGTTCAATAGTGGACCACAAGGTTTAAGATCAGCCAGCGACAGTATTTCAAAGTATAATTCAACAGAATACATTGCAACGAATACAATGTATCAATTCATCTTGATTGCATTGAGCTCATGACACCGAAACCTTGACGTTAACACATATCATATGCATTCTTGTTTGCCCCTGAAGTAGGTATTATTGCCTTATACCTAAATTCTAAATACAAATTGTCCGTTGACTGGGTGCTCGAAAGGATTCGATTCATACCCCCGGACAGGGCTGTCAAACCCAATAGATCTATTTATTTGTACTAGCGCTCACCCATTATAGGCAATTAACAGTTCATGATGTGGGGTCTTTTGGCAATAACTACTCATGCAATTGATCTCATATTTGGGTCCAGCATACCATAAAGTTTCTTGTGTCCAGTTTATAAAACAAGCATGTATCAAACATGTATTAGAAATCATGTGGTAGATAAGCAAAAGCTTTAGTAAAAACATTCATGCAACTCTTATGTAGTAGTAACCGATAAGTTATTCAGTAAAACAAGCATGTATCAAACATGTATTAGAAATCATGTAGTAGATAAGCAAAAGCTTTAGTAAAAACATTCATGTAACTCTTATGTAGTAGTAACCGATAAGTTATTCGGGTTTTTAAAACATAGCAAGTATCAAACATTGTATTAGAAATATGTAGTAGATAAGCAAAAGCTTTTAGTAAAAACATTCGTGTAATCGCTTATGTAGTAGTAACCGATAAGTTATTCGGTTAAAACAAGCATGTACTTCTCACCCCCGAAAAATAGTTTAAGAAAACCATATAAAAGAGAAAAGGTGGGGCTATGAACTTCACTTTGTCAAGTTTCGGATATTAGAATTAAACGTACGACTACGAAAACAATAATGAATGGCCTCAACCAAGACTATATGATATTGGCTCCGTGATCAAAAGAGTAAAAATCAGAGTGTAAAATGCAATAAATTGCTATACAGGAATAAATATATTTACTACACACATACATATATAATTACATATTATGGAATCCATATGAACGCCCTAAGTTTTATTAATTAAGACGCTTATAATAATTGTATTCCTCTCGGTATTAACTCACGACGCTTTTCCGGGAAGTTTCTATTTTTGGCAGGTTACTATTTTAGGAAAGTTTCTATTTTTAGCAGGTTTGTATTTTTGGAAAGTCCATTTATGGTAGGATATGAATTACCGATTAATAGAATGTTAAGTTTCCGACAACTCCCGACACGCTAATAGTACATATATACTTATCCATGTTTCCTTGTTTACCTTATGACTATATACATAATTACATATATAAAGTTTCTATTTATAGACTTACTATTTTTAGATGTAACCGAAACGTACCCAATAATATATATATCGCCCAATTATTTTCGTTAACATTTCATAAGCTCAAACGGACTCTAAATCGCTCAAATTCCCAATTTCTAACAAAAATCAGCAATCAACCCATTCCTTTATAAGTTTTTACCTTTTTATTAACTTTACCAAATCTGACCCGTTTCAAAAACGACCCATTAAAACATATTTTCACATCTCGGACTCTAAAGTACCTGGACGTAAAACGACGTTCCGGACAACTTTTTAGTTTTGGCCGAGACCCGGAAATCGACAGAAACGGACGAAAATACCCTTGCCTCAAGTCTGATGCAGTTTATTAAAAATGAAAAACCCAGGTTTTGCCTTAGCGTTTAGACCCATTTTTAATTGATTCTAGACTTAACCGCCCTCGCGGGGCAGTAAAACGGCTATCCGAACAACTTTCGTGTTTTGGCCGAAGGCCGAAACAGACTAGAAAATGACGAAAAAGCCCCCTCAAAATCCTGACAGCAACTAATTATACCCCAAAAACTGAATTTTTACAATGACTATTTCTAGTTTCAATTTGCCATAGAATCTTCGTTTTTAAGAGTTAGAAGGCGATCCATACATGAAAACGATCGTCTTGGCAAGCTCTACCATAATCTTAAACAAGTTTTTAACTTTATCATTTTTACGACATCAAAACATGGGCTTTAATTTTCTGCAGAAAATGTCCCGTTACCAAACTACGCCAAACACTATTTTCATCACCAAACCTCTTCACAAATTCACTTATCTAGCCTATCTCCTTCCTCTATCATAACCACAATTATTCAACACCTCTAAAATCAATTTAACATCATAGTAGTGGATTCCAAAATATATAAAAACATAACATATGCATTAAACATAAAAAAAGACTTTAAATGGAAAGTTGGTCGACACAAGGAACGTTGGTTCTGTTATGATGTTTGTTACATTCAAAAGGTCGACACAAGCTAAGGATGGAAGTTTGGTGTTCATTGATAGGTTAGTACTGCTCGTTTAGGTTAGTACTGCTAGGTTTATTAATGTTGTTGTTGATAATGTTATTAGTGTTGCCCGTATATGTTAATGCTGCCCGAATAAACTTAGTACTGTCAGGCTTAAAATGAAAGTTACAACTATTGGGTTTAAAAAAGTTGTATGGTGAATGTTATGAATACTATTGTTGGCTGGCTTTCTCACTTAAACATTTGAGTTGGATTTCCGTATACAAGTAAAGGGCAAAATTGATTGCAGGAAGGCAGAATGTTGTTGAGCTAAAATGACAAAAAGGCTATTGTTTTTAGGATTTCAAAAAAGAAGTGATTAAGGGGATAATCCTTTATTATTTATTTGACGATGAAGTGAAATTTCACGAGTGAGTGTTCTTATCATATCTTAAAGTCGAGTTTGGTTGGATTATGACTTTAAAGATAACTTGTTTGAGCTTAAAATCGATGTTGACGAAGACTTGTCAAATCAAGCAATGTGTGATCTACAAACTTTTGGTGTTCAATGCGCACATTTGCTATCACTTAAAGAAGTTACATTGTAGTGCTCAGTGTCTCATTTAAATGAGGATTTTGTCAAGAGATTAAGGTCTACTTATATATCATTAGTATGAGTTTGGAGTCACGTGGATAGTAAAAGACATAAGACACAAGTTTGGGTTATTCTACTTCAGCATCAAGTTTGTAATATTGAGTTTTCTCCATCAGTAAGCATTACATAGAGCCAACATAATAAGAGATTCAAGAAATGGTTAGTATATTGGTTTTAGGGGAAGCATATGATAAAGTGTTTAACCATTTACATGCACCACTTGAGGGGAAGGTTTTGATTCTTACTACTGATAAGTCATTATTACTACTGCTAGTTTAAATTTCTACTGCTTGAATTCATTTATCTTATTATTCGTCATGGAGGGTAATTTGAGACATTGGAAAGCTTGGATTAGAAGTTTAATATATGGTTTTATAACAACCCGTAATTTTCATCAATGTAATTATCCATCTATTAAATTAGATGCACTGTATTATCCATCTATTATACACTTTTTTCAGGGAAACATTTCACTATTATTCTTATGCAACGTAACTTGAATTTTCAAAAGTAACGAGCTCACGCACCTCACTTTACCATCTATATCTATGTTTATATCATATAAACATCCTAATATGTCAAGTCTATATCCTAATATCATTTTTACTAAGTACATTATCCATTTAACGTACTTTTCAAAACATTATATCAAAACAAGCACTAAACGTTAACGTTTACATCAAAACCCTAATTATATGTAATGTATACATATAAAACGAATGTGTAAGCCTTCAAACATATGTACAAGTGTACAACGCACAATATTTGAATCATATTTTCCCTCTAAGTCAATGTACAACTCATTTAAGCTCAATGTATAAGTCAATAATGCCTAAAAACCTAATTAGGTCATTTAAGCTCCTAAACCATGTTTAAACTTTACACCACTTTAACACAAGGTACAAGCACTTAATGCATGACTTTTAAACCTTAAACCTAAACCCTAATCTATCCTAAACCCTAATCTAAAACCCTAAAACAAAACCCTAAACCCTAATTTCACGTTAACCTTAAAACTAAATCCTAAACCTAAAATTAAGCCCTAAACCTTAATCCTAAACCCTAAAACTTAATCCTAACACTAATCCTAAACCTTAATCTATCCTAAACACTAACCCTAATTCGAAATTAAAACCTAAAAACCCTAATCGAACCCTAAACCTACCCGACACCCTTTTCCCTCTATTTCTACCTATTTTAAACCCAACCAAGTATCCTACACCTCTATGACTAAGCTACTACAGCCCTAAGCACCTTACAAGCACCTCTAACCCTTTCCTTGGCCAGAAATCTTGCTATATCACCTCATTGTCACCCCCTTTACAACCAAACCCACATACACCCCAAAAACACTTCCACCTTGCAATGCTACACTTTTAGATCTTCCTACTCATCATTCTAGTTCCATGATTCAGCTAAGGTAGCCTTGACACTAATCAAATGAGTAAACATGGGCATTAAGGCTCCTTGAAGGACATAAATAACCGAACACCCCTTTCATTTCATTTCATCCCACACATCTCATCTCATACCCTTAAATGGAATTATAGCCATACATAGTAGCAATAGAAGATTAATAGAAGTCCCTAAGCTCATAATAGAAGCCAAGAATCAAGAAAACGATAGCTTGAAGTCGTTTACTAGGGTAACGCACCCGAAAACTCATTCACCCATTTAGTCAAGTAGCATAATATCTTTGTTCCATTAAGCTTATATATTGTTAATAAATGCTCATAATAATCTTAATATCATTTATGAACTCCTTATTTGAAGCTTGAATCTCAAACCCATGTGTTTTTGATAAAAAACCTTAAAACGACCAGTTTTGATATCTAGCTAACGGATTTTTCTAAACTTTCGTTACGTTAAAACATCTTATTTTAGCTTATACTAATAAGCTATAACTTGAAAATATCATTTGGAATCTTAAAATAACCTTGCATGGCTTTTTGGACTTGTTTTGCAAAAGTTTCCATGCATAGGGGTATATATCGTAACTTTCTGAAATTTATAACTAAAGGGGCTGAAAATGTCATTTTCTTAAAGTTATAACTATAAGGACCTATTTTAACAAGTTTCAAAGTTAAAGGTTTAAATTAAATATACTTTATATATAAAGGACTAAACTTGTAAAAGTTTATAAACTAGGGGTATATATTGCCAATTTTGAAACTTATAAATTATTATATTCTTATATTAATTATAAAAATATATATATAAATTATTCTAGCTTTTGAAGAAACTTAAAACTATAATGTATCACATTACTAGGGAGCTTCATGTGAAGGGTTTTATTTGGGTATACGTTTGACGAGTTTGCTAGATTTACGATTTAAAGTGTCCTGGCTCCTCAAACGTTTACTACATGGCCTCTGAATTATGATGGCCCGAACAGTGATATGATATTTCCATAATAAATCCAATCAGAATGATATTTCATTATGACATAAAACATATCCAATCAAACTAAGACTTAACATATTACCCCAGGTTGCGTGACGAAGCCATTACTTTCATTTCAAATACTTTTGCCATCAATCATATTTCCATGTACTGTTAAGGTGAGTTCATAGCCTCGCATTCAATCTTTTAAGTGTTTATAAACCCGCGAGGGGGATACATGCTATAAACCATAAATGCAAGTATTTTTCTGTATGCTATCCTGATACATTATTGCCTAAGTCCCTACTTTTGCCATTAAGTCCCCACTATCATGAACCGTTAATTACTCGTCGGGGTAAGCGCGAATGCTGTGAATAGATCTATTTGGGACTGGACTCCCCGTTGGTGTACCTATACTGTCGGTAACCAATAGCACACATTTGAATAACTTTGCGGGTGTTTGGCAAAGACACCCGTTGGGGCAATTATTTGTGGTTATTGATTAACCTAAGGCTTCGGTGTCATGAGCTTAGGGCAATAATATTGTTTTCCATGATAATTGTACATGCATGCAATTATTACAAACTATGGGTGTATAACAACGTAACCCACTATTGAACTTGTATTCAAACTACTTTACTTAAACCTATGAATTTCACTCAACCTTTGTGTTGACTTTTTAGCATGTTTATCTCAGGTAACTGAACATCTTATGGCACGGAGTGGCACGGACTTGAAGATGGCTAAACTGTTATCATTCAAACTTTATGTTTTCATGTAGATTTTGGGACCTCACTTTTTGTAAAAACTCTGATGAATAAATGAATGATAACTTATCTTTTAAAAATGTCTCTTTCGAGTCGTTTTCTATGATTATGACTATTGTACTATGAAATAATACCCTAGATTAGCTTCCGTTGCTATATGTAAAAATAGGGGTGTTATAGATTGGTATCAAGAGCCACAGTTATAGAGAACAAGGTTGAAACCTTAACTATAACTACTTTTCTTTTTCTAGCCAAGAAAGTCCTCCGTGCCACTACATCTCCCGAATAGTATGTAAAGATACATAACTATTATACTATTATATAAATAACTTATGTTATTTACCGCTGGGTTGTTAACAAAACGATGTCTTCTCCCAACCATCTTACTTTCGGTATTGGGGATGCTCTTTCCTCTAACTTTCCAGACTTTATCCCGGCTTCTCCGGACTATGTCCCAGCTTCACTGGGAAAAACTTATTCTAGCTCTTCTAACTCATTTGGCGTAGTTCCAATAGTTTCACCAACTCTTTCGCTCTTTCATGATGATCCCTACATGAAAGTTATGCAAGCATTCTATGCTAAAAAATCACCTATCCCGCCTCTAACTATTATACCTCAATCAGCAATGCTTAATCCTCAAGAATTCTTTCTTCCCGAGGAACTACTACCACTAAAGAAATGAGGTTGTAATCAATCATCCTCATCTACTTCTGCCCTACCTCAAGACTTTGAGATAGGAGAAAGCTCTCGTAAGACAAATCTGGAACATCACGAGGAGCAAATTGAGGAAATCTTGAATCATCTAGATGAACTTTCTCTTGACCATATTGAATACATGGAAGACAAAATCGAAGGACTCAGAAAAGGTCGGGTGATTATCCAACAAGACTTTAACAATCTAGAAGCGGAACTCCAACAAGCTCGTGCTCAAATTTTTAAACTTTAGAAGAAGCAGATGGGAAATAACTACAAAATTTCTCTGGCTCGCTTTAGAAATACTAATTTAGAACACATCATCAATGATATCCAGATTCATCATCAAGAAGATAAGGAAAGTCTTTTAAATGCCATCAATGAACTCAAGATCAGCTAAGAAGGACCATCGGACTATTAGATTAGATCTTAGTTATCGCTTTTATTAGAACCTAGCCACGGGATGTGTGGTATAAATTAAAACACTTGTCAAATCTTGACTATGTATAGTACAAAGGCAAGTTGTTCTTAATATAATACAATGGCAATCCCGTTATATAATACCGACTTATCTCTCTTGCATCATCATCTTCGTCTTCATCGTTATGAATCATACCCTGACTTCTAAATAAATCATAGATACTTATTATCTATGATTTCGATATCACTATTGTTAAAAATGATTAAAGTTTAAAAATAAGCATTGCATTTTAAGACTTGTGATATCATTCTTATTACATGTTGTCTTATGTTGATAGAATGCCTCCCAAAAGGACGTCAACATCTGAAGCACCAGCCATGACTCAGGCTGCCATCAAGAAACTAGTTGCTGACAGTGTCACCGCGGCTCTAGAAGCACAAGCTGCAACAATGGTAGGTACTAGTAATCCCAATAGGAACACCAGACCTACTGGAACTCTTGTAGCAAAAATGAGAAACTACAAAGAATTCATAAGTTGTCAACCTTTCTACTTTAATGGTATGGAAGGAGCAGTTAGCCTCATCCGCTGGTTTGAACGGACTGAATTAGTATTCTCTCTATAAATTTTATTATATATATAAAATTTATTTATAAAAATTTCATTTTTCCATCTTATTTACACACACACACCACCTTTATTCTCTCTCTCCCTCACAACATCCGGCCACCGGCTGCCGCCGCCGGATTCCGGCCACCGCCACCACGCCGCCGCCGGAAAACTTTTCCGGCGGGATTTTCCGATCAAAACCAAATATGGTCCTCACGACCGGATCTACTCGACCCACTACCTCACTCGCGGGCACGCGCCACCCACCCCTCTCCGGCAGCCACCCACGACAGCCCCACACCATCCCACCTCCACACCATAACACCATCTACATCATCATAATACAACCAACATCATCACCACAGCCCCACACCACCTCGGGTGTGATTGGTTGTTATAAACCACCGACGAGGGTGCGTTTTGTTTGCTATGTTAAAATAACCATAAGGGTGTGTTTGGGTCTGAGTCACCGCATAAGGGGTGTTTGGGTGCGGGTTGGCAGCCAAGGCGCGTGTGGTTTATTTATGACGCCACAAGGGGTTTGTTTGGTATTTGCAACAGGTAGGGTGCGTTTGGCTTGTTATAATGTTTAGGGTGCGTTTTGTTTAGTTATAAATCCGACAGAGATGGTGTTTGGTTTGGCTGTCACGCAACCATAGGGTGCGTTGGTTTTGTTAGTTATCACCAGGGGTGTTCGTTTGGCTTGTTGAAAACTAGGGGTGTTCGTTTGGTTATGTGAACCCGAAAGGGTGCGTTTGGTTGTAATAAATACCCAAGAAAAGGGTGCGCGGGGTTTGTTGTAAATGGTCAAATAGGGTGGGTTCGTTGGGTTTATAACAGTTAGGGGCGTTTGTTTTGACGGTGGCAGCCACCACGCGGGGTTGCTGTGGGTGGCAGCCACCGCCCTAAGGGTGTGTTGGTTGGCTGTGGATTTCACCACAGCGGGGTCCATTTGGTTTGTAGCAAATTAGGGACCGTTTGGTATTATGGCAGCCAAGGGCGTTTGGTTTTGTGGCAAATCCGCCAACTAGGGGTGCTTTTGGTTGTTATACTCAGCCATAGGGGGGCGTTTGGTTCTTATGACAGAAATAGGAGTGTTGGGTTATGGTTACTAACACCAAATAGGGCTGCCAATTAAACTTGGTAGTTTCGACGTTGTCATTGGTATGGATTGGTTATCCAAGTATTATGCTAGAATCATCTGTGACGAGAAAGTGGTCCACATCCCAATCGACGATGAAACTTTGATCATTCGAGGTGACCAAAGTAAGACCCGACTAAATCTCGTATCCTGTATAAAAACTAAAAGGTATATATCCAGGGGATGTCAAGTTTTTGTAGCCCAAGTAATGAAAAATAAGCCAGACGAGAAACGATGGAAGATATCTAGTATCAAAGTATTTCCTAAGTTTTTCCTGAAGATCTACTTGGCCTCCCTCCCGCTCGCCAAGTAGAATTCCAAATTGATTTAATTCCTGGAGCAACGCCTGTTGCCCGCGCACCCTATAGATTAGCTCCTTCAGAAATGCAGGAATTATCTAATCAACTTCAAGAATTGTCAGACCAAGGTTTTATCCAACCAAGTACTTCACCCTGAGGAGCTCCTGTCTTATATGTTAAAAAGAAAGACGGATCCTTCAGAATGTGTATCGATTATCGGGAGTTGAATAAACTTACTATAAAGAATCGTTACCCATTACCCAGAATCGATGACTTATTCGACCAACTTTAAGGTTCGAGTGTCTACTCAAAAATTGACCTAAGATCAGGTTATCATCAATTAAGAGTGAGGAATGAAGATATTCCTAAGAATGCTTTCAGAATAAGATAAGGACACTATGAATTTCAAGTGATGCCATTTGGTTTAACTAACACACCTGCTGTATTCATAGATCTCATGAATCATGTGTGTAAACCATACTTGGATAAATTTATGATAGTGTTCATCGATGATATTCTCATCTACTCTCGTAATGAAGAAGAACACGCAAATCATCTAAGAATAATCCCATAATTACTCAAGAAAGAGAAGTTGTATGCCAAGTTCTCCAAATGTGATTTCTGGATTCGTATCGTATAATTTCTTGTACATTTGATTGATAGTCAAGGACTTCATGTTGATCCCACCAAGATCGAAGTAGTTAAGGATTGGACATCACATACTACACCTACAGAAGTTTGTCAATTCTTAGGACTTGCCGGCTATTATCGAAGATTTATTAAAGATTTTTCAAAGATTGCAAAATCTTTAACTAAATTAACCCAGAAAAACAAGAAGTATATCTGGGGCGAAGACCAAGAATCGGCTTTTCAACTGCTAAAACAGAAGCTATGTGAAGCTCCAATCTTAGCATTACCTAAAGGAAATGACAATTTTGTTGTCTACTGTGATGCATCCCATCAAGGTCTGGGAGCAGTGTTAATGCAAAGAGAGAAGGTTATTGCATATGCATCCCGACAACTTAAGCCTAATGAAGAAACCTATACCACTCATGATCTCAAATTAGGAGCAGTAGTGTTCGCTCTTAAATCTGGAGACACTATATATACGGTACAAAGTGAACAATTTTCACTGATCACAAAAGCCTTTAACATATTCTTCATCAGAAAGAATTAAACATGAGGCAACGCCGTTGGTTAGAATTGCTTGTAGATTACGATTGTGAGATCCGCTATCATCCTGGAAAGGCAAATGTCGTAGCAGATTCCTTAAGCAGAAAGGAATGAATTAAACCACTCCGAATCAGATCATTAATCATGACCGTTCATCCAAAACTACCATCATAAATTCTCGAAGCTCAAACTGAAGCACTCAAGGAAGAAAACATCAAGGCTGAGAATTTACGAGGAATGGACAAAGCATTTGAAGTACGTCCTGATGGAACTCGTTGTATCAAGAATCGAAGCTGGTTACCACTCTTTGGTAATCTGAGGGACTTGATCATGCATGAATCTCTATACTTTCAAAAATATTCATTCACCCAGGTTTGACCAAATAGTGTTCAGGATCTAAAGAAACTCTATTGGTAGCCTAACATGAAGGAATAATCATGGATATGTTGCAAATGTTTGACATGTTCTAGAGTTAAGGCAGAATGTCAGAAGCCATCCGGCTTACTGGTACAACCAGAGATTCCTATGTGGAAATGGGAACGAATAACAATGGACTTCGTTACAAAACTTCCCAAAACATCAAACGAATATGACACAATTTGGGTCATTGTCGATCGCCTTACAAAATTCGCACATTAAAGAAATAGTCTCCCAGCATGGTGTGCCAATATCCATCATCTCGGATCGTGACAGTCATTTCACATCCAGATTCTGGCAATCACTACAAAGTGCCTTGGGTACTCAATTAGACATAAGTATGGCATATCATCCTGAAACCGATGGATAAAGTGAAAGAACCATTCAAACACTCGAAGACATGCTTCAAGCCTGTGTCATAGACTTTGGAAAAGGATGGGAAATACACTTACCATTGGTGGAATTCTCTTACAATAACAGTTATCATGCCAATATTAAGGCAGCACCGTTTGAAGCACTCTATAGTCCAACTCACAGGACCAGAAATAATTCATGAAACCCTGAAAAGATAGTGCAAATTCCACAACGCTTGCAGGGGGGGGGGGGGGGGGACTCAAGAGATCGGCAAGTAGTTACGGCAATGTCAGGCGGAATGCCTTTAGAAATCCTCGCCACTCTGCGAGCGCAGAGATCGTGTTAATGTTGACAAGTAATAACCTCATAAAAAGTGTCATCCGATATGGAAAAACGAGAAAGCTTAATCCCGGTAAATTGGACCATTCAAATCCTTGGAACGGAATTGGTCAGTAGCATATAAACTTGAGCTCCTGAAGAGTCAGTAATATCACATACCTTCCACATTTATAATCTAAAGAAATGCTTATCTGACGAATCACTTGTCATTTAAATGAAAGAACTTCGGCTTGATGACAAACTCAACTTTGTGGAAGAACCAGTGAAGATTTGGAATCAGAAGGTCAAGCAACTAAAAACAAAGTATATTATTTTTTTTTTTTTTTCCTATAGTCAAGTATGATGGAAACTATAAAAAGCAGGACAGAATTTAATGGGAACGAGAAGATCAAATTCATGCCAAGTATCCACATCTGTTTTCAAACATCACTCGGCATCCAAACTAAAATTGGGACGGATTGCTTTAGGGAGGAGACTATAAAACACCCCGTAATTTTCATCAATGTATAATCCACTTATTAAACTAGATGCACTATAATTCCATGTTTAAAATTAATGCAATGTAATATTCCATTATTATAAAAATATATCACCTTCTTACAAGGAATTTTTTTTGCTTTATCTCATTATGCAACGTAACTTGCATCTCTAAAGTAAACGAGCTCACGCAACCTCTATCAATGCCATATATATCTACATTTATATCATATAAACATCCTAATATATCAAGTCTATATCTTAATATCATTTTTACTAAGTACATTAACCATTTAACGTACTTTTCAAAACGTTATTTCAAAACAAGCATTAAACGTTAATGTTTACATGAAAACCCTAATTATATGTAATGTATACATATAAAATGAATGTGTAAGCCTTCAAACATATGTACATGTGTATAATGAACCATATTTGAATCATAGTTTCCCTCCAAGTCAATGTACAACTCATTTAAGCTCAATGTACAAGTCAATAATGCCTAAACACCTAATTAGGTCATTTAAGCTCTTAAACCATATTTAAACTTTACACCACTTTAACATAAGGTATAAGTACTTAATTCATGACTCCTAAACCCTAATCTATCCATAATCTTAACCCTAATCAATGTTTTAAAACTCTAAATCATAAAAATAAAACCCTAAACCCTAATTTCACTTTCAACTAAAAACTAAACCCTAAACCTAAAACTAATCTCTAAACCTTAATCCTAAGCCCTAATATCAGTCCTAACACTAATCCTAAACTTTAATCTACCCATAATCCTAACCTTAATCCACATTTTAAAACCATAAACCCTAACCCGAAAGAAAAACCAACCCGACACCATTTTCTTTCCATTTTGACCCATTTTACACCCAAGCTAGCAACCAAGCACCTCAAGCAAGCACCCTAGCACCTCTATGACATAACAAGCAAGCAACCACGTAGCTTACAAGCACCTCCATCACCTCCTTGTCTTCATTTTCTTACCATGGCCACAAACACCCCTCCAACACTTCCTATCTAGTTTCTAGCTTATAAGACTCATCATACTAGCCCTCAATACTCACCTAAGCTAGCTTAGACACTTATCAAGCCCTTAGATGCTAAGAAAATTTGGCCACCAAGTGTTTTTACCCCTATATAAACCGAAACATATACCATATTTCATTTCATTCGACACATCTCATCTCATACCCTCAAATAGAATTCTAGCCTTCCATAGCAGCAATAGAAGATCAAGAGAAGTCCCTAAGCTTAGAATAGAAGCCAAGAATCAAGAAAAACAAAGCCTTGAAGTCGTTACTAGGCGTACAAACCGAAAAACCATTCGACCCATTTTAGCTCAAGTAAGCTAAGATTTGATCCTTAAGCTTTATCATTCTGTACAATAATGTTTTATATTCTTAAGATCATTATGAACTCTTAGTTTGTAGCTTTGAATCCTTAAAACCCATGTGTTTGTGATAAAAACCCTTAAAATAACTCGTTTTATTTTATAGCGAACGAATATTTTGTCTAAAACTTTTGTTACGTTAAAACCTTCCTTATTTAGCTCTATACTAATAAAGCTATAACCTAAAAATATAATTTGATCTTAAAATAACTTCATGGCTTTTTGGACTTGTTTTGCAAAAGTTTTCATGCATAGGGGTATATATCATAACTTTTTGAAATTTATAACTAAAGGGGCTAAAAATATCATTTTCTTAAAGTTATAACTATAAAGACCTATTTTTCCAAGTTTCAAAGTTAAAGGTTTAAATTATATATACCTTATTATATAAAGGGGACTAAACTTGTAAAAGTTATAAACCAGGGGTATTATGCCAATTTTGAAAACTTATAAAATATTATATTTTTATTAACTTATAAAAATATATATAACTTATTCTAGCTTTTAAAAGAAACTTAAAAAAATATTAATGTATCCACATTACTAGGGAGCTTCATATAAGGGATTTCATTTGGGTATACGTTTTGACGAGTTTGCTGGATTTACGATTTAAAGTGTCCTGGCTCCTCAAACGTTTACTACATGACCTCTGAATTATGATGGCCCAAACAGTGATACAATATTTCCATAATAAATCCAATCAAAGTGATATTTCATTATGGACATAAAACATATCCAATAAACTAAGACTTGCATATTACCCAGATGTGTGACGAAGCCGTTACTTTCATTCAGATATTTTGCCAGCAATCAATTTTTCCATGTACTATTAAGGTGTGTTCGTAGACCTCGCATGCAATCATTTAATGTATTCAATAATTGCCGAGGGGGATACTTGCTATAAACCTGAATCGCAAGTATTTTTTCTATTTGATATATCCTGATACATTATTGCCTAAGTCCCTACTTTTGCATTAAGTCCCCACTATCATGAACTGTTAATTACTCGTCGGGGTAAGCGCGAATGCTGTGAATATATCTATTTAGGACTAGACTCCCCGTTGGTGTACCTATACTGTCGGTACAACAATAGCACAACATTTTGAATATAAACTTTGCGGGTGTTTGGCAAAGATACCCATTGGGGCAATTATTTGTGGTTATTGATTAACCTAAGGCTTCGGTGTCATGATCTTAGGGCAATAATATTGTTTTCCATAATAATTGTACATGCATGAAATTATTACTAACTATGGGTGTATAACAACGTAACCCACTATTGAACTTGTATTCAAACTACTTTACTTAAACCTATGAATTTCACTCAACCTTTGTGTTGACTTTTTAGCATGTTTATCTTAGGTAATTGAGCAACTTAAGGCACGGAGTGATACCAACTTGAAGATGGCTAAACTGTTATCATTCAAACTTTATGTTTTTAGATTATGGGACCTCACTTTTTGTAAACCTCTGATGAATAAATGAATGATAACTAAATTTTCCAAAAACATCTCTTTACGATTCGTTTTCTATGATTATGACTGTTGTACTATGATATAATACCCAGATTAGCTTCCGCTGCTATATGTGTAAAAATGGGGGTGTTATATGTTACCACTGTCCTGCTCTGCATCTACGCTAGAAGCAGTTGTGGAAGCCCTTTCCATTATGTCTTCCCACTCCTTATAGACAGTCTCATCTGCAACAAGATTTAATAGGTCCACTAGACTAAGATATCTCAGTGGTCCTTATGGCTTTCCTAGGTTTGTGGGTCTTTTTGGGTTGATATAATGATGAAACAATGATTGGTTTCTTTATTGTAGAGTTGAGTAAATGTAGATGTGGGTTGGGGATCAGTGGGTTGTCCTGACCCTTCATCCATATCTACTTGATGTTTCAATCACTTTCATTCAATCTCAATTGACCTCCCCTCAAGTAATGCTTCAGAGGTTAAGAATTTTCTCAGCAGTTGTAACTTTAATGATATCCCAGCAGTACTAACTTTGGCTCAGTAGTACTAACTTTTGCCTGGCAGTACTAATTTTCTGCCTAGCAGTATTAACCTTATAACTATCAGTTTTAACTTCAAACCTCATTAATCATGACTCCAACAAATTTTAGCTTTAAAGATTGAGTAATCCAATGCTAGTAATCAAAAAGTTAAACCTGCTAACATCAAATGCCTTTGTGAGAAGATCTGCAACATTGTGGTCTATGTGAATCTTGATCACTTGAATCAACTTCTTCTCATAAGAATCTCTGATGAAATGGTGCCTAATCTCTATGTGCTTGGTTTTAGAGTGAAACACTAGATTCTTCACAATACAAACGGTGCTTTCATTGTCAATGTAAATCTTGGTGTTCATGAAGTTGAACCCATAATCAAGCATTTGATTTTGAATCTATAACACATGTCCACAGCAATTAGCAGCAGCAACATACTCTGCCTCAGTAGTAGAGTTGACAACTATAGTCTGCTTCTTGCATTGCCATGAAATCAATCTCTTGCCAAGAAATTGACAACATCATGTTGTGGATTTCTTGTCAAGACTCGTTTTGGCTTTGTTTTTCGTCCTTTTCATAGTTATCCGTTCCTGCACAATACAATTAGCAAAACAAGCATATATTTGGCATTTTAAGTCCGTTTTTTGGTCATTTCAGCTCGTTTTTAAAGGTAAAAGGTATGTGTAATTAAGCACATACCACACAAACATAAACAACAAACATTATGTCAGTCCTAGAAGCTGTTAAGTACATCAATGATCTAATCATTGATCTATATAAGTGAACATCCACATCCTCAGCTTCTTCATCCTTGAGCAATGCCTTGTTAGTCTCAATTGGAGTGCTTATTGTCTTCACAGTGGCAAAATCAAACTTCTTCAATATATCAGCCACATACTTGTCATGGCTGATGAAGATTCCATCATCTTTTTGCTTCACTTGTAATCCTAATAAAAAAGTAATCTCCCTCATAGAACTCATTTGGAATTTCTTATGCATCATCTACTCAAACTCAACACATAAAGACTTCTTTGTAGACCCAAAGATGATGTCATTAACATACACCTGTACTAATAGGATATCACCTTTGTCCTTCTGGATGAACAAAGTCTTATCTATAGTGCCTCTTCTAAATCTATTTTCCAATAAGTAGGTAGACAAGGTCTCATACCAGGCTCTATGAGCTTGATGTA
>BQNB010016421.1:0-55386 GCA_026074375.1 Tanacetum coccineum
TGCCAACAACACTAACAACCAAAAGGGCACCGGATCAGGTCAGAGACCTACTTGTTTTGAGTGCGGAGTTCAGGGACACTTCAAGAAGGTATGTCCAAGGCTGAAGAACAACAAAGGCAACTGTGGTAATCAAGATGGGAAGGACGCTGCTCTAGCGAAAGTGTATGTAGTGGGACGTGCGGGGACTAACCCAGACTCCAACGTCGTGACGGGTATGTTCCTTCTAAACAACCGCTATGCTTATGTTTTGTTTGATACTGGTGCCGATAGGAGCTTTGTGTCTACTGCATTTAGTTCCCAAATGGATATTATGCCATCTACATTAGATCACTATTATTATGTCGAACTAGCTGACGGGAGGATAAATGGGTTAAACACTATCCTTAGGGGTTGTACATTAAATCTCCTGAACCACCCATTCAACATAAATTTAATGCCCGTAAAACTTGGTAGTTTCGACGCTATAATTGGGATGGATTGGTTGGCAAAGTTCCAAGCAATCATTGTGTGTGCCGAAAAGATCGTTCGTATCCCCTAGGGAAATGAAACATTAATTGTTCACGGTGGCGAAAGCAACTAGGGACACGAGGCTCGTCTACACATTATCTCGTACTTCAAAACACAAGCGACAAGTGGAATTTTAAATCGATTTAATACCTGGTGCTGCACCCGTAGCTCGGGCGCCTTATCGATTGGCACCTTCTGAAATGAAAGAGTTGTCGGAGCAACTAAAAGAACTATCTGACAAAGGCTTCATAAGACCTAGTTCCTCACCCTGGGGAGCTCTGGTCTTGTTTGTCAAGAAGAAGGACGGATCATTCCGGATGTGCATTGATTACCGGGAATTGAATAAACTATTCTGAAATGAAAGATTAGTTGTCGGGCAGCAACTTAAAAGAACTATTGACAAAGGCTTTATAAGACCGTGTTCTCACTCCTGGGAGCTACGGTCTTGTGTTCAAGAGAAAGACGGATCATTCAGGGTGTGCATTGATTACCGGAATTAAATAACTAATCGGTGAAGAATCGTTATCCGCCTCCCAAGAATTGATGATTTAATTTGATCAGCTTTCAAAGGGTCGAGTGTCTACTCGCAGATCGACCTAAGGTTCAGGTTATCATCAACTGACGGGTTCGAGAAGAAGACATTCCAACCGCTTTCATAATCCCGTTTACGGCAATTATGAATTTCAAGTATGATGCCGTTTTGGTTTGACAAACGCAATCTGCCACTATTCTTGGACCTTATGAATCGGGTGTGCAATACCATATTGGATATAAACTTCTGTAATTGTCTTTCTTGCATGATATTCTGATATATTCAAAGAACAAGCAAGAACACGAAGAGCACCTTAAGCTAATCTTAGAATTGCTTAAAGAAAGAGAGTTGTATGCCAAATTTTCTAAGTGTGAATTTTGGATTCCCAAAGTACAGTTCCTTGGTCACGTGATTGATAGTAAGGGCCAGGCATCACTTTGGAACCATCAATAAATCGAATCCATTATAGATGGGCATTCCTAAGTCGCCAACACAGATTCGTTAAAATTTTTAGGTCTTGCTGGGTATTATCGAAGATTCATTGAAGGGTTTTCGAAGATCGCCAAACCAATGACCAAGCTTACTCAGAAGAAGGTCAAGTTTGTTTGGGGTGATAAACAAGAAGCAGCTTTTCAACTGTTAAAGCAGAAGTTCTTCCACGTGCACCATCCACGACTATTTACCTAAAGGATGCGAAGATTTTATAGCATACTGCGATGCTTCAAAGAAGGGTTTGGGCGCTGTGTTAGTGCAAGAGAAAAAGGTGATTGCTTATGTGTCACGCCAACTGAAGATTCATGAGAAGAATTATACGACTCATGATTTAGAACTTGGAGCAGTAGTGTTCGCTCTCAAAGATTTGGGATGCCACTATATGTATGGAACCAAGTGCACGGTGTTTACTGATCATAAGAGTCCACAACACATTCTTAATCAGAAAGAGTTGAACATGAGGCAACATCGTTGGTTAGAGTTGCTCAGTGATTACGATTGTAAGATTCGTTATCACCCGGGAAAGGCAAATGTTGTTGCTGATGCTCTAAGCAGGAAGGAGAGAGATCAAGCATTAAGAGTTTGAGCTTTAGTCATGACCATTGGCTTGGATCTTCCTAAACAAATCTTGAATGCTCAGACTAAAGCACGAAAACCAGAGAACATCAAGATATTACAAAAAAAAAAAAAAAAGATGTTGGAGGAATGTTGGTTGAAAACGCTAAAAATCCAGAGGCAATTAGGACAGAAAAGTTAGAACCCCGTGCGGATGGAACTCTATGCCTCAATGGCAGGAGTTGGTTACCCTGTTATATGGCAATTTGCGGACTGTGATATGTTACGAGTCCCACAAATCAAATTACTCTATTACATCCGGGTTCTGACAAGATGTACCAGATATGATGAAGTATATTGTGAGCACAATAATGAAAGCCGACATCGCCACCTATTGTTAGCAATGTGTTTGACCTGTGTAAAGTCAGGCCGAACAATCAAAGGCATCAGGATTGTTGGTATAACTAAGATACCTGATTGGGAAAAGTGGGACAACTCACTTATGGATTTGTTACAAGCTCCCTAAGACTTTACAAGGCTACGACACCATTGGGGTGATTATTGGACCACCTCACTAAGTCTACATTTTACCCCAATGAGACGAGAAATGTCCGATGGATATAACTTAACAAGAATATACTAAAGGAGTTGTCACGAGTGCATGGAATACATGTTTCAATCAATTTGTGACTCGCGACCCGGTTCGCATCCCCACTTCTGGAGGTCACTCTGGAATGCTTTAGAGTACTAATTTGGATATGAGAGTACTACGTAACATCCACAAAACAAGTAATGGGCAAAGCTGAGAACGAGGACCATTCATACTCTCGAGGATATGTTGCGTGCTTTGTGCGATCGACTTTGGAAAAGGGTTGGGTTACACCATTTGTCATTAGTTGAGTTCTTATTTAACAATAGGCTATTACGCAAGCATCAAAGGCCGCACCATTCGGAAGCAACTTTTTGTTCAAAAGTGTTGTTCACCTGTTTGTTGGACCGAAGTTGGAGAAGCTCAAATCCTTGGTCCAGAACTAATTCAAGAAATGACTGAAAAGATCGTCCAAATCAAGAAAAGGATGCAAGTCGCCCGTGATAGGCAAAAGAGCTACGCCGATCTAAAGATAAAGCCGATGGATTTCCAAGTTAAGGGGCTACTGATTATGCTCAAAGTTTCTGCCTTGGAAGGGGTAGTACGTTTTGGAACGGTGGGAAGCTAAATCCACCGTATATTTTGGACCTTTTCAAAGTGATAGAAAAGGTTGGAGGGACGTTTGTCATACATGCTTGAGCTTTCCAGAAGGAGTTAATCCAGGGTTCGCAAATACATTTCATGTATCTAATTTGAAAAAGTGCTATGCCGACGAACCGTTAGTCGCTTCCGTTTTGGAAGGACTTCATTATTGATGACAAACTTAATTTGTTGAGGGGAACCCAATGAGCTCATGTGACCGTGTCGAAGTAACGGTTGAAGCGACGCACACTTTCTTATTAGTCAAGGTTCTATGATAACTCCAAGCGATGGTCCTGAGTTTATGTGGAACGCGAGGGATTCATTGCCAGAAGAAATACCCACATTTGTTCACGAAGACCGCACCGTCGACAAGTGCCGCATCTTAAGCCTTGAGGACAAGGCTCACTTAACGGGGGGAGACTATAACACCCCGTGTTTTAGGGTCATTGACGTCGTCAATAAATCCACAATGTATCTTTTGTATTGTACGTATTTGCTTTAAATCGTAAACGTTAAGTTAAATCGCGTACGCTAAATATTAGGTTCAATGTAAAGGGCATCAAACAAATTAAAATTTACATTCAAGCAAGGGTTAAGTAATTATTTTGAGGATAATTATTAACATTGTTCAATTTATTTTTATTTGTTGCGTAAATTTATTACGTTTCGCGATAGAGTACGTTTAGGCATACCCGGAACCACGTTAATTAATCTACGCTTCAACAAATGCTTATTTCTATTTTCATTGACCAAAGTTTATACAATTTATCCATAGTTATATCATATGGGACGCCCCATATATAAGAAATAAGCAAGACTTCACAAGTTGCAAGTATACATTTTATATAACAAGACAAGACTTACATATTTACTTATACTTTCAAAAGAGCAAGTATAATACTTGCATTTTATTACAAGAAATAAGCTAGATATTTCTTCCTTGATTTCATGGGATCACCTCCATAATAGGGAACACAAGGACACCTAAACATTACCTAATGCAAGGTGCAAGTATGGAGTTGCAAGACTTATAAGCATGACTAGTGGTTTTGACCACTAGTCACACCTTTATGCCCATGTCGGCCATCCCCCCCCCTCTCTTGGTCATTATGGTCTTTGTTTTATACACTAGGCTATCTCTTATATCACATATACTTGCAACTAGTAAGAAAGATAACACATACACTTCAACACTTTACCAAAAATCAAAACCATCCTCCTTTTTCTTCCTTCAAAACCCACGGCATCAAGCACCCCTTTTATATAATCCAAAGTTTGATTTTACAAGACCATACACACATTCATACATCATTCCTATGATAACCTTAGGTGTTTTCAAGGGTTGGTTAAAGGTTTACAAGTATTGAAGCAAGTTTTGCAAGATTAGGGTTTTCTAAGAAAACTAGGGTTTTCAAGTGTGCAAGCTTTGGTTTTCATATCTAGAACAATGGGTTTTAGATTGTGTTGGTTTATCATACTTACATTCATCATAAGGTTACGACAAACCCTTTTTTATGTGTCTTTAACACTTTATCATTTTATGTGCTAATTGTTTTTTTTTTTTATAGCAAAAATCACCGCTTAGGACACATTTTTAAAACATGTTAAAAAGTGTTTTTTACTTGTTGATATTCATTTGGTATACTTCTTTTTCTTATGTTATGTGATAGGTTAATATTCATGACGCTATAACTGGAAATATAAGTATTCTTAACATTGTTGGTTTAGAGGAAAATGTTTAGGTATAAAACTTGTAAAACATAAAAAAGTTACTTAAGGAAATTTATGATTTTATGTAAAGTTATGACTTTCTATCTTTGGGACATAATAGAAAAATCATGGACCCTACGTATATTACTATATCGTATATCTACATTTGTATTATTTTATGACGTTAGTTTAAGAACTATACTCCTCCTCTTTCCCTCCTCCCCTAAGCTTTTCGTTTGAGTACATTGTAATTCGAAGAGTTTGAGGAGTGATAGTCTCTTATACACTCATTAACTTTACTTTGTTTATACCATATAGTAATATACTTAGGTCCATTGATTTGTCTAATTTGTCCACGATAAACACAGTTCATAACTTTAAAAATCATTAAAATTTCCTTAAGTAACTTTTCATGTAACATAACTAACACAAAAAAATACAAAAAAAAAAAAAGAAAAAAAAAAAACAAAATAAAAAAAAAAAATAAACAAGTTTATACCTAAACATTTTCCTCTTAAACAACATGTTAAATACTTATTGTTCCATTTATATCTGATATTACCTATCACATAACATAATAAAAAGTATACCAAATGATTATCACAAGTAAAAACTCTTTTTACATGTTTAAAAGTCCTAAACGGTGATTTTTGCTATAAAAAACATATATACACATAAAATGATAAATGTAAAGACACAAAGGGTTTTAGGTAACCTTATGATGATTGTAGATGATAACCAAACACAATCTAAACCCATGTTTTGATGGGAAAAACCAAAGCTTTGCACACTTTTGAAAACCCTTAGTTTTCGTAGAGGAAAAACCCCCTAACTTGCAAAACTTGCTTCAATACTTGTAAACCTTTAACCAACCCTTGCAAACACCTTAGGTTATCATAGGAATGATGTATGAATGTGTGTATGGTCTTGTAAAATCAAACTATGGATTATATAATAGGGGTGTTTGATGCCGTGGGTTTTGAAGGAAGAAAAAGGAGGATGGTTTTGATTTTTGGTAAATTATTGAAGTGTATGTGTTTCTTTCTTACTACTTGCAAGTATATGTTGATATAATAAATAGCCTAGTGTATAAAACAAAGACCATAATGACCAAGAGAGGGGGAGGGATGGCCGGCATGGGCATAAAGGTGTGACTAGTGGTCAAAACCACTAGTCATGCTTATAAGTCTTGCAACTCCATACTTGCACCTCTTGCATTAGGTAATGGTTTAGGTTGTCTTGTGTTCCCTATTATGGAGGTGATCCCATGAAATCAAGGAAGAAATATCTAGCTTATTTCTTGTAATAAAATGCAAGTATTATACTTGCTCTTTTGAAAGTATAAGTAAATATGTAAGTCTTGTCTTGTTATATAAAATGTATACTTGCAACTTGTGAAGTCTTGCTTATTTCTTATATATGGGGCGTCCCATATGATATAACTTATGGACTCATTAATTGTATAAAAACTTTGGTCTATTGAAAATAGGAAATAAGCATTTGTTGAAGCTGTAGATTAATACGTGGTACCGGGTATGCCCTAAACGTACTCTATCGCGAAAGTACTGCTGGAGACGTAGCACTCTCTAAATTTACCCAACAAAGTAAAAATAAATTGAAACAATGTTAATAATTATCCTCAAAAGAATTACTTAACTCCTTGCTTTGATTAAATTTAATTGTTTGATGGCCGCCCCCCCCCTGTTTACATTGAACCTAATATTTAGCGTTACGCGATTTACTAACGTTTACGAATTAAAGCAAATACGTTACCAATACAAAAGATACATTTTGTGGATTTATTTGACGACGTCAATAGACCCTAAACACGGGTGTTATAGATCTCCCCCCGTTAAGTAGCCTTATCCTAAAGGCTTAAGATGCAATGCACTTGTCGACAGTGCGGTCTGTGAACAAATGTGGGTATTCTTCTGAATGATCCTCGCTGTTCCAGACAGTAAACTCAGGACCTCGCTGTTGGATGGTGGTTAGTTTTCATGAGTAACCTTGAACTCTCTTTGAGATGTGATATAGAGCCTTCGTTCTTACATCTAATCGATTTAAGCCGTCAATACGTACCATGATCATGCATTCGTGGTCGTTTATAACTTACCAATGACACCAAAGTTTATAAGCTCCAATCAATGGTATACATAAGGATTTACCATCCAACGGATAGTCGCTACTAAAGCTGATTCCAGTTCAGTTGGACAATATTGCCACTGTTCCAAATTGAATACATGGAATAGTATTGATGATACCCATGATTTAACTCTTCTGAAAGCATCATAGGCTTTGTAGGCTTAATTTCGCTTTCACGTCAACTTCTTTTTCTATTATACTTGAAGTTCCAAACATATTCTCAAGGTGATTGTAGACTGTCCCCGTTGACCGAAAAACAATGTTTCTTCGAACGCCTTTCCTAAGAGACCCGAGTAAACTGATGTTATGAACATGCTATTACAATTAATTAATCTCACTAACTGTATTATAAAATCATACTCTGGCTTATGCTTTTATAGAATTTCGGCCATGTATAAGCTCTATTTGTCCACTTACTATTCAGTCTTGAGGCAGACTTCGTCAAATATAACCTTCATTCTTGTGAATATTGGTTAACAACGATATCTATTTCTAGTCATATTCGTTGAATAGGTTCATATGGCACTACTCAACGCGATTTCGAGAAGCTCTACGCTAACTTCAAGAGCCTCAACCAACAGTGAATCTGTTGAGACCAACACTTTTGTTTTTCTCGGAAATCCATTAAGCTCCCTTAGACTAGTTCTATATCTGTGTCTGCACTTAAGCATTGTTCTTAGCGTATACACATATTGTTATATAAGAACTCATTACTATATGACATAATCGGTTAACTCAGACTATTACCCCCCCTTTTCCGTTAAAGTATATTCTTAGTTCTGCCTCACAAAAGTCACTGCTAACAGTATCCTCGAGTAATTGCATTTGTAATGTTCATTAGTCTCATACAATATAGTTTCTGATTCTTCTCTACGTGCCCCTCTTTCATTGCCCAGTTCTTGTTGTGCTGATGGTACGTTTCGTTAAACTCCGATATTTACTTTTCAATTACTCAGCCTATAGCTTAAATTGCAATTACCAGAGATGATGCCTACTCAGAGTTAGCGGATGGCGACCTCTATAGACACGGATCTCATGCGAATCACAAATGATGAGATACATGCTATAGTCCATGCCTTCTCTTGTGACTAACTCCTTTATTGGTCATAATATATTCTGCTAGCTATAAGTAATTATCCATAAAGGATCAGTCTTTTCTTCAATGCTGTAGTGAAATTGATTTTAGCATTAGTATAGGCACATTAGCTTCTTGCGTTCTAATAATACTAATAACTCAAGTATCTCGACCGTTTGTCGTAAGACTCTAGAATAATCCGATCATTTTAGTGAGCTTTGTAACAAAGATCCATTAGCTGATTGTTGTCCCCAACTTAACGCAATTCAGAGTTATCTGTAGGTTATACCAACAAATTCCTTTGATGGCTATCTCTTGATAGTTTCTGGCCCCCTATTCCCCCCCCCTCACCCTCTCCCATCAAATCTCACTTAGGTTGGCCCACCCTCTTATCCCCACCTCCCAACTTGAATTTTAGCACTATGAGGGTCAAACATCTATGATTTAATCATTAGAGTGCGCCGATGGTTTCGGCTTTCCCATATTAGGGCCACACACCTATAGTCCTTCTTCATATATTATAGGTACATCTTGTCATTTCGAACAGATGGATGTAATCATAGAGTATTTTTGTTCATTGAATGGGACTTTCGTACATTATATTAAAACAAGTGATTCTCACGGATATTCCTACAATTGCCTATACTGATGCCGTATAGTTCTCAACGTTCCTGCCAATTTGTATTTGGCTTATAAGTAGTTCCAAATCACGCAACACGGATGGGTTCCAATACTCTTTCATCCCAATTAGAGTACTCTAATTGCCCCTCTGTATTTTTTATAAAAGCGTTTCTAACACATTACTTTCCAACTCTTTATGTATCTTGATGTTCTCTAGGATTTTTTCCATTATGCTCTTATAATATGTTAGTAAAAATTATAATCATTGATGACTCTATTCAGTGATTATGCGTGAGTGAAGTATCAACTGTCCAAAATGTGTCAATTGCAGCTAAAAGCTCATAAATTTCTTAATCGCTTGATCTCTTTCTCAGATTTATCCTAGACTCTTAGAGTAGAAATAAGCATCGTAGCCAGTATACCAGCTCATTGCTCTTCCCAAGGCCAGCTTGATTAACGACAATATCTTAGACATATGACAAGTAATCACTTGAGCAACACTGCTAACCAAACGAGAGATGTTTGCTCATACCATGGTCGACATCCTTTCGTCTGAATTTAGTTAATAGTCTGGCTAAGCCCTAGGACTCTTACTGACTTCAGTAAACCACCCGCCTGCACTTTAGGTCTCCTATACATTATAGTAGTTCAAATCCAATATCATGTATTGAACTTGACGTTAATATCACAATAGATTTGCTCCAAGCTTTCTAATTATCCTGAGTCGCTTCCCTTTCATAAATTTCTCATGAATCTTTTCATGCTTAGGTCGTCGACAACATATTGCATCACCTTTTTCGTTCCTATTAACGCACTATACAAGCTTTAGACCCAAACCTCCTTCTTTTCGAAAGCACGTCCATGTTATGCCTATGAAAATCTTTACTGAATCCTTCTATTGTAAGGGTAGGACAAATGGTGTATACAATAATACTCAATATAACGAACCCATATTACATAATATCAACATTAATTATAAAATACGTATAATCATTTAGGATACTTCCTGCTTAACAAGTTGAAAACCCCCCTACGCTTTTGCTCTATTTATCTCCCAAACAATCTTTAGACCAGTCTTCTGAACGTAATTGCCCGTAATGCTGTCATATGAGTTTTGGCCTGATAACTTCGAAAAACCATCTCACATGTGAAATCTTTTCTTGATAAATATTACCCAGCAAGACCTAAAATATTAACGTGAATCTGTGTTTTTCATTGAGTCGACTTAGTATGATGCATGACCCCATCTTTTCAATTGATTTCGATTTTTGTATGGGATCTATTATATTAGTGAGATTATGAACTTCTTATCTATAACTATTCAATTACACGTATGTGACCTAATGTGAACTTAGTACTTTGGAATTACTCAAATACTACTCACCCACTTAGAAAATATTTGAATACAACCTCCTCTTTAACTTAAGCCAATTACTATGATAAAAAGCTCTTAAGTGCCCTGTCTTTCTGATTTGTTCCTTGTCTTGTTCATTTGGAAATATATATCTATATATCATCTAATAAAGGACAATTACCAAATTTATCACATAATTATGGTCTTAGCACACCGCGCATTCACTATAGCGTCCAAATGAATACGACAGTATGCAGCTTTGTCAACTCAAATTGCCAGCTGCTATTCACTTTTGAAATTCATTATTATAAACGTTTTCTAGTAATCGGGTTTTATGAAAGCAAAGAGTTTTATGGAAATGTCACGTTCTTCTCGAAGGTACCCAATCAGTTGTGATTAACCTGCAACCTTAGCCTCGATCCTTCGATTGTTAAGGATTCTACTCGACCTACCTCTATGAAATGCATGATAATAATGAATCTTAAATCAAGTTCATTTAGGCTCTGCTAAGCTGTGTGATAATATACAGATATCATTTCCACCGTTACAATAAGCTTTATTTAATTTCCCGGTAACTCAATGCACGAACCCTGAAATGATTCTCGTTTTATTTCATCTCTTGACAATACATGAATGACTCTGGTAGCCCAGTGAGTGAGGAACCTAGGTCTTATACAAAAGCCCTTTGGCCTTAAGATAGATTCTTTTAGTTGCTCCGACCAACTCTTTCTCATTTCAAGAGTATGCCATCGATAAGTAACGTCCCGCCTAGATGTCCTGAACTAGGTTGCCAATCTTTGTTCACCAGCGTATAAAAAATCAATCTTGTATTATTTCAATCTTGCTCCGCATATGTCAGAAGCGAAGACCCGGCAAGTCCTCCAGGAAGCAACTTTCAGGAAATATATTAAGCCTCATTTTGTACATCCTCAAGTCGCTTCATTCTCCGACTTGTCTTCATCCTCATTAAAATGTATCGTGACTCATTGGTTGCTCCTAAAGAGTTCTGGACATATTCTATCACTTTTAGCGATTACGTACATAGCTTGTTGTTATTGGAGTAGCAGTAGATAATTTCGATGCAGCAACGTAGCCTTTGTGTCCCTGGTTGCTTAAACCTGATCACTAGTGTAAAATTAAGTGTTCATTTCCACTAGGGATTACGAACGATCTTTCGGCACCTCGCTGATTTCTTGGTACTTTGCCAACCAATCCATACCAATTATATCATCGAAAATAACAGTTCTACGAGGCATTAAATTTATGTTGAATGGGTGTTCAGGAGATTTAATGTGCAACCCTCTAAGGATAGTAGTGTATAACGCAATTATCCTCCGTCAGCATAGTGCGCAACTTGATCATTTGTGTAGTGATTCTGAAGGTGATCTGAGCTGTGATATACCCATTCTAGGAGAACTTAAATGTAGTGACATAAACGTTATATTCGGCACAGTTAGTTGCTAATATAGATTTGATAGAATTGTGTCATATCAGCGCGTTGTTGAGACGGAAAACGATACATCACGGTCTCAGATGATTCACATCTCAAGAATTCTGTGGTCGACCTTTCGTCTTTTTACTATGTCTCTCACCTATCATTCTATACTGTTTAGGCTGTCGAGCATGTGTCAATACAATATGTTGATGATCCACATTGTTTATTGTTTACTTCATTTTTTTTATAGCAAACTTAAGTGACATCTAACCTCTGTTGAGAAGCTTGATCTCTTAGAACTCCACCTACGTGCAGATAGCAAAGTAGTGTTTACTGGTCTCTGACACTCAGTGCCCCCTCTGAATTTTCGCATTGTTGGCACGTACCGCGACACTACATCACTTTCACTGTAGCTAATACATGGTCCTATAACTTCTTGCATTTGTGTAAGTCATTTTGTGAGCTACTCGAACGTTCTGTGGTGCATATGTGCTATTAAAGCTCATATGTGGCGTTTATAGATTTTTTTTATTCCTCCTCCCCCCGCTGACTAGGGCAAAGCCCCTAATACTCCATCGATATACGCCCCCACACCCTCCCACCCCCCCCGAAAATATGTGTTATTAAATACGCATCCGTTTAACATAGTATTCGCCCCCGTTCTTTCCTCCATCAGTGGCACAAACTGTTGTTTTGTCGTTATCTTTTCTCCCTAAACCCAACTCTCGCCCTACCATAAACAGCTTTAATTTCTTTTAGGTAGATTAATTGATGACTTTTATGTGTTTATTTGTATATAATTTGTTTATGATTATCTTTTTATGTCGTTGCACCCGAAAAAAAATCCCCAGCCACAATTTTATTTCTTTTATGTCCGTATTTCTTCTCTTACATTATATGATTCACTCCTCACCTCCACTCACTTTTGATTTATACTTATATTAGTACATTCACTGCAGACAATTTAAGAACTCTGCCGCGAACACCTTTACTCTTTATCGCTTCCTCGAACACCATCACTCATACTCAAAACCCCAAGGCCTACTATACAACAAACTACCAAGTTAACTATCGTTCTTCTTATTTGTTCACACACGTTCCAATATATAGAGCTACTGCTTAATGTGTCGACCAGATCCATCCTCATGACAAGTCATAGAGCCATGACACAAGGTGTTCTGTCTACATTGATATCGCTTGTTAGTATGTTGTGTCTGTTAGTATGATATTACGAGAGGAGTGTTACCTGTGTTCTTAGAATACTAATACCAATTTATCTGTACTCAGAACAGTTGTACTACTTCGAGCTATGTGTCATAACTGACATTTGTCTTTTTATAACGATCATAGTTATGTCAAATATAGCTCTCATAAATTACAAAAAAGTTTAGCGTTACTTTTTCACCCGAACCACTCGCCCCCCCATTAATTTCGACTTTGAGAAGCTCCATATATGATATATATTCATGTTGATAGGCATTTCTCCGCGGAGGTAATCTAGTCTACCTAGAATGTGAACTCTGTTCTAATCTTGTCTAGAATCTTCCCTTACACATGTAAGTCATCCTAACGCACAAGGTAGAGCTAATGTCTCTGATGTGAAACGTTAGGCAGCCGGGGTAGACCGTTTTACTGCAACTAATATATTAGTCTTTTATGAATACTAATAGATAGAGATATGTAAGTATTTGATACCCGTGATACTATATCAGTGACACACGGTCACTTGTTCTCATATTATCTCTGCTACATTTCAGCCTTCGTTAATTAAGTCTTCATCATAACATTTCCTTTATTACTAGTATTATAAGTCATGTCTCAAGTTTTACTGTAGATACTGCAGTGATCGCGCGCAATAGAAGTCTCGTACTAAGCAAATATGTCATAGCTTTATCATCGATAGAACAGTCTACACGACTCAGGTTGGATCTCTCACCTATGTTTTAGAGTACAATAAATCAACAATAATATTTAGTCACAAATTGTTCGTAAATAGCTTTGTGAATGTGCTGATTTTGCTACTAGATGCAGTATAATATCTATCCATATTTCACCTCTATGTACATCCCACCCCATCGATCTATTCCCCCCACCACATTCTCTGTCTGTTTTTTCGAAATCCAACTACTCCATCACATACGTCTCATAATACGCTCGTATTGAACAGTACTCAGAGGTTTTAGCACATCTACACTACAAGTTTTGTGTTGATATACGACTTCGCCAAGACCTCGCATAGCTCTCACAGATCACACGCTCTGTTTCACTCACTGCTGTGACCTGGACTGCCTACACTTATAAATCGTTTGTCTATTAACTTTATGTACAACAACCTAGCTTTTGAAACATATAGTACGTATGGTGCATTAGGGTATATGAGAGTTCATTGCATGTAGTACAAATAGCTGCCTAGATTTGTAAATGTGACGTACTTCTATACGACCTTTGAGTTATAAATACTTGTACTCGTGCTTGCAATGTAATGTACGATTGGCTTGCGTCCATCCAACCATAAATCACCCCCCCCCCCCCCCCCAGATATGCTACAACGACGATTATCTAGACGAGCAGTTAACCTTATAGTGTGCCATACATCAATGGTCTTGTGAGCATATCACGGTCGCGATGCTCAGTTGCAACTTCGAAAGTAGTTCGTGTTACTGGTATGATCTGTCGAGTGGCACCTTGACAGAGATTAGATTGTGTGCCTGGTTAGTGACTCCTTGGGCTCAGATGATGGTCCATCGTTTGATTATGTTCTATGCTATCCATACACAGATACTAGGTGCCATAGTTAACCACTTGTTTATGTTCATTTAAATCATACCTCTCAATACTATTACAGACTACATTATAATATATAACTTTTGTGTGTCATACCTCACCCACAAGATCTGACATTTATACTATCTCTGACTGTGTAACTCAACAATTGATAGAGATACGAAATCAGAATATTTGCACTCGCTTTCAAAATACTATACAGTCGATTTACTCACAACCTGTTTTACCTCATTTACTAAACTCATTACCCAACTCACCCCAATTACATCATCTTAACCCTTACTTATTTCATTAGACTAGAGACTTATCAACCATTATCGTATCTTTTATACGTAATTATATTTTACAAAGTCAACATCATTAATCATATTCAGTGCCATAACATAAGAAGCAACCGTATGATCCGTGATAACCTCAGAGAGATGACTTAGTAGAGCCATACTACAGAACTATAAAAGTACGACATAAAAATACTAGAGAACAGTGATCACTTCAATGTACGTCATAGCTAGTAATCTAAGATATCTCAAATAAGATATACTCATAAAAAACCTCACATTCTATGCTACTTTCTATCAAATTGAGGAGATGTAAACATCCGAGTAATATATAAACTAAGCAGGTTATGTTAGTATGTGTTTTACTATAATCATAACGCCCCTACCCTTAGTTGTCATTATAATAGCGTCTTCTTCTCACTTACGGTATTCAGTATGCCTCTATAGGTGACCATTAAGCAAAAAGATGTTCTTCCTCGCCTAGACTACTCTAGTATAGTCCTTGTATCCTCTTACGCGATGTATTCATGCTAGTCTTATCTGTATGTAGATGATCCTCCGCGTCCTTACGTACTTAGCTCTTATACGTTCGTGTGAACTCGTTACCGATGCTGCTGAAGTCTTGGCTATACAACTGTATATTCAGTGCTCATAGTACTATTTGCCGCTGTTTTTGAGCCTAGACAGTGACCTAGCCAAGGCCTAACGAGTTCTGAGAATACCTCTTGCTGAGAAGCTAAGTCTCTGCTCTCATCCAATACTCCAATCTCTAGCTCTCACAGTTGCACGTATTCCTATTACGTCAGGATGTTATCAGTAACTCCGTGTATAGTCGTCCGACGTAAATATCTGTCGAAACTCTACTGTCTGACGTATACTGAGAACATCCTATACTCATCCTTTTGGGTGTGTGCTTCTGGGCTGACCCTCAAGTTGACCACATTATAGTGTTCGTAGCCCTATCATCACTCCTCTCGGTGATCTCGTGATCCTTAGTCTAAATCTATTCAGAAGCTTGTCTAGAGGCAACTGTTCAAGCTCGCGAGATCATCCCTCCCCAAAACTGTAGGATTTCATAATTTGTAGATGTGGTGCAGTATGATAATACGATACAACAATCGTCTCCGTTTAGATAACTTCATGTGTAGCCAGTGAAACTCATGCTCCGTTGAAACTTACACTAGTCACTCTAGATAAACTGGGCTAAGGATCTAGGCTCTATACTGAGTAGCTGTCGAGTCACTGCGCTATAGATACAAGAGACTGGTTTGCGTACCAGCGCGGGATTTCAATATCAGCCATCTACGTGACTGTCCAGTGTGACTGGTGTAGAGATGTGTTATGCAGAGGCAATATCAAATTGGTGAGAGTTACTAGTCCACTGATGAACGGTAGTAGTCAGTACATACTTCAGGTTTGTCAATATAACACCACTCACACCCCACACACATAGCATGTGTACTTACGTAGTTATTTTTGTGTTAGCACGAGTGATCTATGTTTTTTTACGAGCGTTGCCCGCGGAACGAGAATTATTCGATCTAAGACCCCCACTGTCGCGTCGCCTACTACCACTGCCGTAACCACAGCTTACTGCCTTTTAGTGAGGATTAAGACACTATCCATGCAAGCTTAAGTGTTGCACATAGATTAGATGATTCTTTGTACGTCGTGATGCACTGTAGTACGTAGAATATACTCCGACCCCATATTGACTCATCTGAAGACCCACCATCCTGTTTCATGAACATCGCCGATATAAGACCTATGCTAGGTTCTGTGTTGCATAAACTCATCGTCACCCGCAATAGATTTTATTCCAAATCAAGTCACGCTAAGCCTACGCTAGTGATGATGTGTCACTCTCTCACTCCACAGCCCTTCCTCACGGTGATTATCTTCACACATCTCACATGTCTCACGCCGCACCCCCGAATCAAGAGCAAAACCCCCACTTGTACTGATGAACAGTTACCACTAGTATAGGTAAGTGCTGGAATACTATCATGATAACACTAGTGCCGACAAAGTAGTGTTCGCGGTGCCGCTCCCATACCCCAGAACACAGTCTGCACCACGAAACACGCGCTAGAGACGCAGTATAGTGCATCCACAATACCTTTAGATACTCAGAAACGAACAACATCCCTAGTATATCAATCGCCGCTTCTGAGTTCAGCGTTTACCATGCTGTCTCGTGCAACGCGCCGCTCTAACATGTCACTCCTCCTATCTAGTGCAAGTGTTCATGTCAATAATGTTATCTTCGCCGTAAAGTCATGTCCCACGTCAACTACACTCCGGCGGTATAGTATTGAACTTCGCGATGGTCCTCTTCGCACAAAACGGACTCACTAGCTCCCGCCCCAGCCCCACTCCCTACACATAAATGTACACAGAGTTCTATCGTAAACACACTCCATATGGAAACTTTGTCAAAGCTTCACTATCTCACTCAACACACCTCCCCCTCAGAATGTTGGAGAACGCTGTTTGTTTAATACATGCAGAAACCGCGGTTGTTCGTTCAGTGTGGACATTCACTAGAACGTAAGTACACCGAGCTATGTAAGACAGACCTACGCGCAAAAGAATGCAAGTTAAAGGTATGCATCATTTGTGTGAGTTCCTTGTTGTAGAATTTGGATATTGATGCATTAAAGATTTTGTCGCATCAATAGACAGATGATAAGTTTTTGACTCATCAAGCACTCTCTGGTTATGAACAGATGCTGTGAGAAACGCCCTATTTATGCGATGAAATAATTGACACACAGGGATTGTCTTTTCAAGCCAACAATATGCAAACAAAAAACATTAATATCACAATAATAAATTAACAGTCTCCACCACCAAAACAAAAAACCTATCGTGGAACACAAGGTAGATATAACCGCACTCCCACCCTTCCCACCCCCCCTACACCTCCCACCCGCAACACTCTCAACAGCACAAACACCCACAACCCCCCAACCCCCCTCCCCCAGCATCCCCCCCCCCCACCACACACCCCTCCCACCCCCCCCCCCCCCCCCCCCCCGGTAACCTTCCCGTGATCAGCTATCCCGGGGCTATTTACTGTAAAAAAAAATACTTTGTTCCTATTAATTCCAACTGTAACTCAGTTTTTTTAAAAGACATTTCTTCTTCTTTTCGGTAGTATTATATAATCCTTGTGTCTATTGTTCTATGAGGTAAACACGCCCCGGCCCTTTGGACATTATTCCACTGCGACCCCAATAATTTGGGGTGGTGTTCATATTAGTTACAAGAGCCAAGGTTATAGAGAACCAGGTCAATGTTTTTGCTGGACTATACGTTTTCGAACATCCGGTAATTCATTCAAAGGGGTTTTACATGGGAACATACAATATTGCATTTAACCATTCATGCATACCACTACTTGTTGATTAGTTGGTTAGGATTAGATGCAATCATATATTTATATACATGTTATGAATAAATGTATATTACTATAGAGACTTATGTAATATGCTCATATAAGTTATTTATGTCGGTCACACTAGTCATTCAGCTGATCTTCCGCAGTTACCTTTACTTCTGTTCACTCCGAGGCACGTTCATGGAGTATTCCCATCTGAGGTCCTTTACGAGGAGGCTGCCGACAGTTACTGAAGCAGGCACCACGTTTTCCAGAGTATGTAACCTGATTCCATGGAGTGGAGGTCAATGTACCAGTGTACATTCCTGAGCCTGAGCACCCTGAGGACTTAGTGCCAGCTGAGGATGAGGCACCTATAGAGGCATACATTACTGAGGTTGCTTCTGCACCTCATCCCACCACGTCCTTTTTACCCTATTTATTGACCCCCACAATATAGAGGCAGCATGGTCAAGATGAGAGCTGTAGCACAATCCACCTATTATCTACTACTCCCATCAGGGACACCACCATTGTTACCTATACCACTACCTGCACTATGGCTTTGTAGCTACTATAGATAGGGAGATCAGGCGTGATCCGGAGAGAGAGGTTGGATATGGGATCACCGACTCGTAAGACGAGATAGTTGAGACCCTTCAGGGGGCACCAGTTAGTATTGACACAGAGTTGGGTCGACATATGACAGCATTTAAGACTAGGGTTAGGCAATATACGGATGAGATTTATACGATGTTAGACGATGAGCAGAGTCAGAGATAACTATTGGCTGGTCGGCTCAATATGTTTTTTAGAGACAGACGAGCACATGCATATACACGTCATTAGATGAAGACAGAGGCTAGATTGTCCCGAGAGGCTTGGAGGCGATTGATGGATGCGAGTGATCTTGCCCGCGGAGAGGTTATGTCACTGCGCACTACCGTACTGGGTCATATGTCAGAGATTAGAGAGTTGCATGTTGTTGATCGCAGGAGACAGGCTGTGATTTCAGAGATGTTAAAGGCAGACCATAGGAGATCTGCAGAGATGAGAGAGTTGAGGACAGCTGATCGTACCCGACAGCATCAGCTTATACAGACATTGACAATGATGTAGTCATTACAGGGATAGGTGACCACGCTACAGGGATAAGTGGCAGTACTACAGGGGCAGGTTACCGCACTACAGGGACAGCAGGGACCCGCTGGAGGTCCTGCATAGCCAGAGCTGCCAAAGGAGGCTGGTAGCAGTTCATAGATTAGATCATGTTATGGCTAGTCATTTTGTATATAGCCTACTAAGTATTACGTGTTTAATCCCGGCTAGTAAGGCTTTAGGTTGTTATGTTTATTTTGTAACCTAATCGTTATGATCATTTTGTATCTGAACCGTTCATGTATGTTTTCCAATTTATATATCGAATGGTTGTATTATGTCATGTCTATAATCGAATTTGTGGTGAATGAATGTCGATTTGGTTATATCATTATTGATTACAATTCAGTTGTATATTTCACTGGGTGATGTGATCTCACTTTATTTATCATGTATGTGTCATGTCATGGTTATGATTTTATGAAATCTAACGGGTATTGTATTTTCTTGTGATTGAAGAAAATGGCACCAAAATGAGCCACAAGTTCAACACCGGTCATAACAACCCCAACCCCAACAGCAACCACCACCACATCGGTCACTAATGCCCAACTTCAGGAATGTTTTAGACCAATGTATCACTGCCGCTTTGGCCAGCTCGTGATACAAACAGGAAAAGGCGATGACAGCCACACTTCGGACGGGTGGCAAAAGGACTGAACGCTTTGTTCGATAATACACTAACCAAGGGACTTTAAGAAGTACAAACCTCCATATTTCAAAGGCACTAAGGGAGTTGTTGAATTAACTCATGGTTTCGAAAGATTGGAGAGTGTTTTTCCGATAAGCAACAATCTATGGAAAATCAGATTATGATTTCCACGAGTACTCTTCAGCTGTGTGGCTCTAACATGGTGGGAATCCCATGTTTTGACTGCCAGACATGATGTTGCATATGCGAATGACTTAGGCCTGATCTGAGAAAGAAAATGACAGTACAAACACATGTCCAAGGAAACGAGAAAAAAGCCCCCGAGGCCAAATTGTGGAATTTGAAAGTGAAGGGTACTGATGTGATAGGGTACAACCAACGTTTCCAGGAACTAGCACTGTTGTGTGTTAGGATGTTTCCTAAAGAGTCTGACAAGATTGAAAGGTACATGCGGCGGAATTGCCCGTCATGTCATGGGGTGAAATATTGTATCATCAAAGCCGAAAACACATAAGAGGCTTGTTGAAATGGCCACTGAACGAATGGATAAAGAAAGATTCATGCACCAATGCTGAAAACAGGTTGAGAACAAAAGGAAGTTTAAAAAAACACTTCCGAACAATCAAAACCAACAACAACAGAACAAGAGACAGAACACTGACAGGGATTATACTACAGGGACTGGTGAAAAGAAGCCATACAGGGGATCTAAACCCCTATGCGTTAAATGCAACTATCACCACGACGGTCCGTGTGCTCCAAAAGTCACAAAATGTCCAACAAAGGTGACATTTTGCTCGTGACTGAGAGTGCGGAGAAATGCCAACAATGCTAACAATCAGAGGGGCACTGGGACAGGCCATAAAAAAAAAAAATAAAAAAAAGAAAAAAAAAAAAAAAAAAAACAAAAAAAAAAAAAAAAAAAGAAACCTACCTTGCTTTCGAGTGTGGATCAAGGACTATTTCAGAGGGAATGACCCAAAAGCTGAAGAACAACAAAAACCGTAGAAATCAAGTTGGTAATGACAGCTCCAGCCAAAGTGTATGTGGTGGGACATGCAGGGACAAACCCAGATTCCAATATCATGACGGGTACGTTCCTTCTAAACAACCTCTATGCTTTCCTATAACATTTTGATACCGGTGCCGATAGAAGTTTTGTGTCAACTGCATTTAGTTCCCGAATTGATATCATCCCATCTACATTAGATCACATATGATGTCGATCTAGCTGACAGGAGAGATAATTGGGTTAAAACACTATCCTTAGGGTTGCACATTTAAATCCCTGAACCACCTATCATCATAAATTTCATGCCCATAGAACTTGGTAGATACCGACGCTATAAATGTATGGATTGGTTGGCAAAGTACCAAGCAATCATTGTGTATGCCGAGAAGATCGTTCGTATCCCCTGGGGAAATGAAACATTAATTGTTCACGATGACGAAAGCAACCGGGGACACGAGGCTCGTCTGCACATTATATCGTACTCCAAAACACAAGAATACATGCTAAAAGGAGAGGACCAGTTTTTGGCACAAGTTACTTACAAAGGAGGATGAAGACAATTCGGAGAAGTAAGCGACTTGAGGACTGCCAAATAGTTCTAGATTGTTTATTTTTTCCCCTGGAAAGGTTGGGGGGGGGGTTTGCTGAGGACTTGTCGGGTCTTCCTCCGACTCGACAAGTGGAATTCCAAATTGATTTGGTACCTAGTGCTGCACCTGTAGCACGGGCACCTTATCGATTGGCACCTTCTGAAATGAAAGAGTTGTCGGAGCAACTAAAAGAACTATCTACAAGGCTATAATATAACCTAGTTCCTCACCCTGGGGAGCTCCGGTTTATTTTACCAAGAAGAAAGACGGATCATTCCGGATGTGCATTGATTATCAGGAATTAAACAAGCTAACGGTGAAGAACCGTTATTCACTTCTAAGAATTGACGATCTATTTGATCATGCTTCAAGGGGGACTAGTGTCAACTCGAAGATCGAACTAGGTCGGGTTATCACCATTGCGGGTTCCGCGAAGAATACAGTTCCAAAAACCGCTTTCAGGACTCGTTACGGCCATTACGAATTTCAAGTTATGCCATTTGGTTTGACAAAGCACCCCTGTCAATTCATGGACCTGTATGAATCTGGGTGTGGCAAACCACATATTTGGATAAATTCGTGATTGTCCTTATTGATGATATTCAGCTATATTTCAAAGAACAAGCACGAACACGAAGAGCACGCTAAGCTAATCCTAGAATTGCCTAAAGAAAAAAGGCGTTTGTAAGCTAAATATCCATGTGTGAATTTTTGGATCCCAAAGTAAGATTCCTTGCACTGTGATTAATAGTGAGGGAATTCACGTGGAATCCTATCAAGATCGAATCCATTAAAGATTGGGCATCCCTAAGTCGCGCAATGGAGATTCTGTCAATTTGGTCTTGCTAGGGTATTATCGAAGGATTCATTGAAGGGGTTCGAAGATCGCCAAACCAATGACCAATCACACCCAAAGAAGGTGAGTTGAGTGGGGTGAATAAACAAGAAGCAACTTTTAAACTGTTTTGAAGCAGAAGTTGATAAGTGCACCAATCCTGCCTTACCTGAATGAAGCGAAGATTTTTTTCGCATAACAGCATGCTTCAAAGAATGTGTTATGGGTGGCCATGTTAAGCAAAGAAAAAGTAGGGTGATTTGCTTATGCATCACGCCAACTGAAGATTCATGAGAAGAACTATACGACTCATGATTTGGAACTTGGAGCAGTAGTGTTCGCTCTCAAGATTTAGAGGCACTACCTTATGGAACCAAGTGCACGGTGTTACTGATCATAAGAGTCTACAACACATTTCTTAATCGGATAGAGTTGAACATGAGCAACGTTCATTGTTTGAGTTTCTCAGAGATTAGACTGTGAGATTCGTTATCACCCGAGAAAGGCAAACGTTGTTGCTGATGCTCTAAGCAGGAAGGAGAGAGATCAACCATTAAGAGTTCGAGCCTTAGTCATGACTATTGGCTTGGATCTTCCCAAACAAATCTTGAATGCTCAGACTGAAGCACGAAAACCAGAGAACATCAAGAATGAAGATGTTGGAGGAATGTTGGTGGAAAACGCTAAAAATCTAAAGGCGATTAGGATAGAAAAGTTGGAACCCCGTGTGGATGGAACTCTATGCTTCAATGGCAGGAGTTGGTTACCATGTTATGGCGACTTGAGGACTGTGATTATGCACAAGTCCCACAAGTCAAAATACTCTATTCATCCGGGTTCCAACAAGATGTACCAAGATATGAAGAAGCTATATTGGTGGCGAATATGATGGCAAACATCTCCACCTAAGTTAGCAAGTGTTTGACCTGTGCTAAGGTCAAGGCTAAACATCAAAGGCCATCAGGATTGTTGGTACAGCCCAAGATACCTGAATGGAAGTGTGACAACATCACTATGGATTTTGTCACAAAGCTCCCTAAGACATTGCAAGGCTACGACACCATTTGGGTGATTGTTGACCGACTCACTAAGTCTTCAATCTTCACACCAATGAGAGAGACTGATCCTATGGATAAACTTGCAAGAATATACCTAAAGGAGGTTGTCACAAGGCATGGAATACCTGTTTCAATCATTTGTGATCGCGACCCGAGGTTCGCATCCAACTTCTGGAGGTCACTTCAGAATGCTTTAGGTACTAATTTGGATATGAGTAATGCGTACCATCTACAAACAGACGGGCAAAGCGAGAGAACTATCCAAACTCTCAAGGATATGCTACGTACTTGCGTGATCGACTTTAGAAAAGGTTGGGTTAACCATTTGCCGTTGGTTGAGTTTTCATATAACAACAGTTATCACACTAGCATTAAGGCCGCACCATTCTAAGCACTTTATGGTCGAAAGTGTCATTCACCTGTTTGTTGGACCGAAGTTGGTGAAGCTCAAATCCTCAGTCCAGAACTAATTCAAGAGACGACTGAGAAAATCGTCCAAATCAAGCAAAGGATGCAAGCCGCTCGTGATCGACAGAAGAATTACGCCGATCTGAAGCGTAAACCAATGGAATTCCAAGTCGGGGATAAAGTTATGCTTAAAGTTTCGCCTTGGAAAAGGGTTGTACGTTTTGTCAAACGGGGGAAGTTAAACCCCAGGTATGTCAGACCTTTCAAGATGTTAGAAAAGGTTGGAGAGGTTGCTTACAAGCTCAAGCTTCCAGAAGAACTAAGCAGGGTTCATAATACATTTCATGTATCCAACTTGAAAAAGTGATATGCCGACGAACCGTTAGCCGTTCCGTTGGATGGACTTCATTTTGATGACAAGCTTCAGTTTGTTGAGGAACCCGTTGAGATCATGGACCGTGAAGTTAAAAGGTTGAAGCGAAGCCGCATCCCATTAGTCAAGGTTCGATGGAACTCCAAGAGAGGTCCTGAGTTCACGTGGGAACGTAAAGACCAATTCAAGAAGAAATACCCACACCTCTTCACCAAGACCGCACCGTCGTCAAGTGCTGCATCGTGAGCCTTGAGGACAAGGCTCGTTTAACAGGGGAAGTCTATAACACCCCGTGTTTTCAAGTCATTGACGACGTCGATAACTATTTGTTAGGTATATTAAATAGATAGATCTTCTAAGCCTTTTGTGGTTGTATAGTACTTTATGTAATCACAAGTATATACGTGAGAGACTCTAACAATGTTTAGGCGAAACTAAACAAGCAATAACGAAGAACAAAATATAGAACAATGATCCTCTAAGTATCCTCTTATTAATAATAAATTGTTTTTGTGATTTAAATCGGTACAAAACCCAAATGCTAAAGTTTTTCTTTTATAGAGAAAGAAACTACCCTAAAATATGCTAAACAAGATTCCTAAAATTGTGTAAAGATATTACATCATTCTCTTCCTAATATATCTCATTCCTATATTAAATGAGATGAATTCAAGAATCATAACTATAATTCCTTAATTACATTAATCACGTCTATAAATAACATCAGCAGATTCTATCTCTGTCAGCAGAAACAAGAACATGACCAGCAGAAACATAATCAGCAGGAACGACTTAATGCTATCAGCAGAAATGAATATCTCTAACAGCAGAAACAACACTTAGTCGTTTTTCAATTATTCCCAACAATCCTCCCCTAAACTTGGTGTAGACTCCTTTAATTTTTTCCAATTTCTAAGATATATCTTCTCAAGAGCAAGAGGATTGAGGAGCAGCAGAAACAAAGTAAGCAGCAGCATCATAAAACCAACAAGCAACAGAAACTGTAGAAGCCACAGCAGCATCAAATGAAACAGCATGAACTCGATGAACAGCAGAATCAATAGGCAGCAACATCAAAGACCAGCAGCTTCCAGTCTTTGCAGCAACACAAGTAGATTTGATAAGCCTTTACCAAGTAGCTACTCACTCTTGGGCTAGTTGATACTTTGGTGAGAACAAAACACCCCTGGTGTAAAAGGAACAAAAACCAGGTCCAATATTCTCAGAACATGAATCAAGGGTGAATTGGAATACCCTAACAGTTTTTGGCAAACTGTCACAGCCATACAATGGATTTGACACGTCTTTACCTGTATCCGTTTGCTCAGGACTAGCCAACTCTTCATAACATAGATAATATGGTGAGTCGATAACCATACAATTTTTTAGTAACTTGTTAACTACAACGGATTGAGAAAAGTCTTTTACATGAGCCTTGCTATGGACTCTAGCCACCTTTTCATCAAACAGAAATATGGCAAGTGAAAACCATACCAGTTTTGGGTAACCTGGCACACCATCAACGGATTTGAGAAGGTCTTTACCAAGAGCCCCGTACCCTCTTGGACAGGCCACTCTTTGTTACAAAGAACATGGTGAGATGAAGACCAAAGGATTTTTTAGCAAACCCTTACAGCTATCACGGATTTGAGAACATACCAAAGCCGTTTGCAAGGGTGAGCCAGACACTTTCTTGGTGTTATACCATGGTGAGCTAAAAACCTTTGTTCGTGCAAATTGCAAGCACTAACACCAAAGTTATACAACACTATATCTAAGAGTACATATGTATTTTTTTTTAAATATAATGCAACTAAACTAGTGAAGCAAATACAAACACTAACGCAGAAACAACTTACATAGGAGCAGATGCAAGACATTCATATGATTGCCGTAAGCCAGTCTGAACCGTCTGAATAATATTCCCAGCAATAACAACATCCCGACAGTATGAGGGAGGAACTGTGAGACTGTGGCTTAACATCCGTTCAAGCATTTGTGTTGCCCGACAGTTAAATTTGTCCACAAACATATACACAGTCTTCCCATTCGTTAAATCCAGGACATGAACAGAGCTCTTGGGATACAACTTCCAGCAACTCACAATCCATTCATCTTGTGTACGCCAAAAATCTTCCACGTCATCCGAATGAAGTGACTGACACAACATATTCACATCCCTCCAGAGGTCTAAACCAATGTTTACATCTGGGTTTAACCGAAAGTACCTATTCATCCGTCGTCGCAACAGAAGAATATCCTCACGATAAACATGAGGTAGCAACTGTTTCAAGTAGGTAAAGTACTTTCGCCGCCTGTTCTGCTGATGATAAACATGAATATAACTGTTACCAAGCGGGCAACTCACCATCTCCCAATCTTTAAATTCACCATATGGAAGAGGAGGAATATAAGTCTCAATGTCATCATCACTCTCACTCTCAGAACTGAAAAAAAATCCTCAACAGTTTTTATCCCATAGCAGTCATCACTAAAAAAAAGCCCTCCTCACCAAACCCCAAGATGATTACGACGATTCCGAGGAGAGAAGAGGCCATAATCAGAAACATTTCCACCTTAGCCCGTGGATCAACAATCCATCATCCAGGAAGCTTGCCTACCAACACAAACATCAATCACCCGAATAGACTTACCACCGAAATATTAATCTCAGCAAGCACTGATAAAACTTGAATGTTCATCAACCGATCAGGGTCAGCAGCAACTCGAGACCTACCAATCTTCTCTTCTCATCTCAATCAGGGAGAAAAAGATACCATAATCCTCCTGATGTGATGCAAACAAAACATCAATGGCATGTGATCAGTAGAGACATTTGACGGGGAAGAACTAGCAGCAGAATCGGCAAACGGTGAAACGCCAATCTCACGGTGTGAACCAGCAGAATCCATTGCTACTGGAGTGGTGACAGTAGAGGTCCGTACTGGAGCACACAATTCACTACACGAGGATTAGTACTACACCACCAGCAGAATCAGGGTCATCAGCAGTATGAGTTGTAGCAGCAGGAACACTAGCTGGCTGTGAGGAAGCACGTTCAACCCGTTGTCTTCTTAGAAGGTGCTCCATAAATGGCAGGCTGGGACGAAACAGTTGTACTGAACACTCAACAAGCGATCCTTTCAGAGCGTCCTACAAAATATACTCGTACGTCTTCAACCAATCCTGTTTTTATTCATAACCTTGACGTCTTTCATTGTGATGGTAACCATTATGAGCTGCACACCAAATGATTTTTAACCAAGTTGCGCATCAGCTGTGTGACCTCATATTCTCCAAGGCTACTCCTTGATAGGATCGATACGTAAATCTAAACAAGGCTCGCTTCTTCCGTTCCTTAATAGCAGTCATGCGCTCAATAAAGTTTTCCTCGGTTACATCAGCGCCCAACAACTCGCGTGCCAATGCAGGATTTGAACCCACGTGCACATTCAAATTCAAACCAACCCAGTCTGTTCTTTCCATACGCATCATAAAGATCGTCCAATTCCATTTGCGCGCATCTTCATAAAACTTTGCAAGTTCCTACCTGAGCCAAATCCTTAGCCCGTAACCTTTGAACCAAAACCGCTCACATACCTGTTTCTTCCTCAAAAAAAAAAAAAAGGAATCGTTCCATGGCTTGTGCATCCTCTGCAACAAACTCAGCAGGAATATCCAACTCAGGCAGAGGAGCCTTTCCCTTATCAGCAGCAACAGAAGGACCAGCAGGTTCAGGGACTGCTGTGTGAGGAAGAACACCAGCAGAAAGATTAGCTTGAAACTGCTCAAAGGCTGGAGTGGAAAACTCTGTCCTGGCACGTCGATAAGCAGACCGCTTACGCCTTAGAGGAACCTCCTCCTCTTCTCGTTCCTCCACATCCTCAGAAGGAACAGCAGGTTGATCATGACCTAGAGCTGTAGATGCCATACGGGATAATCCATCGAGGTCAATATCATCCTGAATATCCACATCCCCTTCCGCTGCTGAGGCATCAACCACCAACCGTGTTTCCCTCAACTGTTTAACCGTTTTCTCCAACTTCTTGACTCTAGAGACAAGAGTCAAAATAGCACCCCCCATAATTTTCTTCGACTTTCCCAGCTCAGTTTCCAAGGAGTCAATACGTCCCATACACCTGTCAAGCTTTGCAGATAAACCAGTTAGTAGAGCAGGGTCCTCTGCCCTACCAGCAGCATCGGCTGTTGGTGTAGGAGCATCATCGGGCCGAACAGGTGACTCCACATGGAATCCACCATGAGTGGTGTCATCTTCCATGGAAATGATATTATCAAGGTCCTCAGGCTCAAGATAGTTGTCAGGCCTAGGTTGGGGACCAAAGATAATGGGTTCCACAAAGTCAGGGTCAACATAACCATGGGGTCTGGGCTGTGGGCCAAAAATAATTGGTTCAATAACATCAGGGTCCACATACCCAGCTGGTCTAGGTTCAGGGCCAAACACTAATGGCTCCTCAAAAATAAAGGTCTGAGCTGGCGGGGTAGGTGGAGACTCAGGCTCAGGAGTAGGATCCCTAATGGGAGAATGTACAGGAACATAAGGCCATGGTCTCCAGTCAGTAACAGGTGAGACAGGGTTAGGGACAACCCATTCTGTCTCAGGAATGGTAGGTGAAGGAGAGGATGGTCTCTGGGAGACAGGCTGCTGCTCCGGTGTGGGTTCCCTAACAGGGGAAACCGGAGGAGAGTGAGGTACAAGGTGTGCCTCAGCTGCACTACCAGCAGCTTCATTGGCAGCAGCATTATCCTCATTAGCAGCATCATCACCACCAGCAGCATCATTGCCAGCAGCAGCAATGGCAAGCATGGGGGTTGTCAAAGGTATTGGCTGACCCTCCCATTTAAATTTCATATTGGCAAACATTTTCCTAGTAAAGTCAAATGTTGGTCTAGGGGTTCGGTCAGCTGTCTCTAATGCCACAATCATTTGTAAAAACCTTGGGTACATTAAAAATTTATGCTGTTTAGCCTTAAGATTCCCAATCATCCCCTCTAAAATAAATCGAGAGAAATTATATACCCTACCAGTCGACAAACAAATAAGGGCTGTGGCAATGGAACTCGGAAATTGATTCCAACTTCCAGACTTAGGACTCAGACAGTGCATAAGGGTGTGCACCAGAAATCTCCATTGAGGAGATAAATGGTTTTTAAGAAAAGTGAGAGTCCCATCCGTCGGATACCCAATAACCCTCATACCCTCAAGAATATCAGGAATGGGCATGTCAAAAATGCCATTGGCATCGTCAAAGTGTAACTGAGTCCGAATGAGAGACTCAGTCACGACCACCTCACGGTCGTCAATTGTGGCGACTAGGTCATGAGACCCAGCAGCATTTGGGCGAACAACAGCGGTTGCCCAAAATTGTTTGACCAATGAGTCAAACACGACCGGAGGGGCATGAGTCAGAGCGTACCTCAACGGAGAATGGTCCAAATAACCGAGGATATCTGTGAAGTCCTCGCAGCCTCTTTCCCTTCCCAAATATGCGATCTTGTTGTGATCATCTTTGTACTTGAGTGCCGCCATTGGTGATGATTGAATGTAGGTTGAAGTTACAGAGTATACAGAGGCAAGCGATGGTGGTGTATGTGTGTGGGAAAGATGAAAAATTGATTTGAGATTAATTAGGTTAATTTTGCCCAAATAATGAAAAGAGAACCTTTTTATTTGATTGGTAAAAGTTTAACCTTGGAAGTTGAAATAATTAAGTGAAAAGCAACTTGGACGCCACCTGTTCAGGCAAGTGGGAACCGCCAATCACCATTTAAAATAGATTTAAACGAAAACTATTCAACTTCCATGTTTAAGACCAGCAGGTATAAAGTCAACCAGCAGTAACGAGTCTTAAGAAAAAATTAGCAGAAACAGGTCAAGCAGCAGAATTAACATATGAGCAGCACAAACTATTCATGGCAGCAGATACAATGTGACACCAGCATGATTGGAGACTACCAGCAGAAACCAGGTGACGAGTGGCAGAGACCAAACAGCCAGCAATATCAAACTGAGCATAGCAGAAACAGTTCAGCAGCATAAATAGATGTATAGGCAGCATAAACAACTCCAGCAGCATGAATGTATTCAGCCAGCAGAAAGAGGCAACCAATCAGCAGAAACCATGCAGACAGCAGGAATACACACCCTATCAGCGGAAATGAATCCACCAGCAGAAGTATGCCCACCAGCATGTACACGGAACCATCAGCATATTCCATAGCAGCATAATCATAGTACAGCAGAATCATAGTACTACCAGCAGAAACAAAGCATCCAGCAGGAAGGTTAACTACCAGCAGAATCATAGTACTACCAGCAGAAACAACCTGTCAGCAGGAAGGATGTACAACTAGCAGCAGTATTGACTACCTGCAATCACAAGAAAATAATATCGCACAAAACACCATATCCAGCTGCAAGAAAGTTAGAATATACAAGTATACAACAACAAGCCTCCCCTTAGGCTTATACCTCCCCTTAATTCACGAAAGAGGGATTCACCATCCCAATATGGACCACCAGATACTCAAATCTTGGTCCATCAAATGCCTTGGTCAGTAAATCAGCCACATTATCATCGGTGTGAATCTTCAGCACCTGTATCAAGTTCTTCTCATTGGCATCTCTTATAAAGTGATGCCTAATCTCAATATGCTTGGTCCTCTGATGAAAGACTGGGTTCTTCACAATGCATATGGTGCTCTGGTTGTCTATGAAGATTTTGGTATTCATGAAGTTGAATCCATAATCCAGCAACTGGTTCTGAATCCAGAGTACCTGTGCACAGCAGCTAGCAGCAGCAACATACTCGGCTTCTGTTGAAGAAGTAGCCACAATAGTCTGCTTCTTGCACTGCCATGAAATTAACCTTCTGCCCAGAAATTGACATCCACCTGTAGTGGATTTCCTATCACCATGAGAACCAGCATAATCACTGTCACTGTAGGCTTCCAACTGAAAAGGAGAATCTTTAGGGTACCACAAGCCTAATTTTGGTTGCCCTTTTAGATACTTGAAAATCTTCTTGACTGCATTCAGATGAGAAGTCAGTGGAGTAACTTGATGTCTGGAACAAGCACTAACTGCAAACATTATGTCAGGTCTTGAAGCTGTGAGATACATAAGTGAACCAATCATGGATCTGTACAAATGTACATTAACTGGAGGATCAGTTTCATCTTTCAATTTGGTCTTAGCAGCTTCATAGGGTGTTGTTGCAGTTCTTACAGATTCCATGTCAAACTTTGTAAGCATGTCTTTAACATACTTGTCTTGGCTGATAAAAATACCATCAGGCAACTGTTTCACCTGTAGACCTAAGAAGAAATTCATCTCTCCCATAGCACTCATTTCAAATTCTCCTTGCATCAACACCTCAAATTCTTCACACCAGGCTTTATTGGTTGACCCAAAAATGATGTCATCCACATAAACCTGTACCAAAAGTATATCCCTGGAATCTTTCTTGATGAACAGTGTCTTGTCAATAGTACCTCTTCTGTAATTGTGTTGTAACAGAAAAGCAGACAATCGTGCATACCAGGCTCTAGGTGCTTGATGAAGTCCATACAAAGCTTTAACCACTCTGTATCTTTGGGAAGTAAGAATCTTCAAAGCCATTAGGCTGAGTGAAATAACACATTCTTCTTCAATTTCTCCATAGAGAAAAAGGGCACTCTTAACATCCATCTGATTGACCAAAAGCCCATATAAAGAAGCAAAGCCTAAAACATCTGATTGCCTCTATCTGCCACTGGTGCAAAGGCCTCATCATAATCAATGCCCTCCCGTGTTTGTGTCTCCAGTGAACCAACTTTGTCTTTATTCCTTACAACTATTCCCTCTGCATCCCCTTGGTTCTTCAAAATCCATTGTCCTATTGCATTTTGCCATCAGGGTAAAGGGGGACTAGTTTCCATACTTTTTGGTTGATGAACTTTGCAGTCTCCTTCTGTTATAGCAGCATCCCAATCAGGATCCTCAAGTGCTTAGCTATGACAGTTGGGGTTCTAACTGAGAAAGAAAGCAAGCAGAACAAACAATGAAGTTGGTCTGTATGATTGGTCCTTTGTTGATCTTGAATATATCCAATGAAAGCACTTTCACCAAACTTGGATTTTTGAGCTCTGCTTCTTGTCAGAACTGGAGAAGCAAGATCACCAAGAATCTGAGACTGAGGATGAATTGTGTTCACCCTTTTTGTAGGAACTGGATTCACTTCCACAGCAGGTGCTAAATTTGTAAGAGTAGCACTAAAATCATCATCATAAGAGGAAGATGTGAAGATGCCAGACGAGAGTTGATCCTTGCACACATCAGAAGGGACTGGAAATCGTTTAGTGTTTTCACTCGAGCCCAAAGATTGACCAGGAGGAAGTGTAGACTCATCAGCATGTACAGGAATGAAGTCAGCAGAAACAGATGTACTGACAGCAGGATTGCCCTGATCAGCAGGTTCATAACTACCAGCAGGTTGAAAATGACCAGCAGGATTACCACCAGCAGGATCACTACCAGCAGAAGTACTACCAGCAGATACACCACCAGCAGAATCAATGCCAGCAGGATCCCTATCAGCAGAAACACCTTGGTTTCGAATTTCAGCTTCAGCTTGACTTAGTATTTCTGCTGTTGCTTGTGAGAACAAATAACCATATCGTGCAGCTGCGTCCTTAGCTTCATATTCTTGTCTTTGAAGCTTAGCAAGCTCTTCTGCAAAATCTGCATTGCGTTCCATAACACTAGGACCATTGCTTGACGAAGGACCTGCAAAACTGTTAGAAGGAAATGAAGGAACCACTATAACTTGCTCATCCACTTCGGAATCTGAGTCATGATCTTGTGTACCTGCATTAATGTTAGTTTCTTGTGTACCTGCAGGTTTGTCAGTCTTGAAACGAGTATAACCTAATGAATCAGTTAAATAGTCAAGGTCAAAGTACCACTCATGACCAATTCCCTGAACATTGGGTTTGTCTTCTAAAAATCTCAGATTCATGGTTTCCTCTACCCTCTTGTTAGTTAAATTATAAACCCTATAGGCCTTGCTATTTGGAGCATAACCAACAAGATAACCTTCATCAGCTTTGCCCTCAAATTTTCCCAAATGGTCACTTGTATTAAGGATAGTTACTTGACACCCAAAAGGTTTAAGATGACCTATCTGAGGAACCTTCCCAGATATCAATTCATAAGGTGTTTTATTATGGGGATTAGTAATAGACACCCTGTTTAAAACATAGCAAGCCGTGCTAACAGCCTCAGTCCAAAACATGGTAGGTAATTTAGAGTCAGCCAACATGGTTCTAGCAGCCTCTATAAGAGTCCTATTTTTCCTCTCAGCAACCCCCTTGCTATGGGGGTCTGGGATTACTTAATAGTCCCCTCTCTTCTTTAGATATTCCCTTTTCCTCACAGAGTTCTATAAGTTTTGCATTTTTGAACTCTGTCCCATTATCACACCTTATTCCTTTAACCTTTTTATTTAGCTGGTTTTCTATTAAGGCAATAAATTCTTTAAGGACATAAAATGTTTCATCCTTAGTACCCAAATAGAAAGTCCAAGTAAACCTGCTAAAGTCATCAGTAACTACCAAGGAGTAGTACTTTTGGTCAATACTCCTTATTGTGGTTAGGGGACATAAGGTCCATATGCTAGTAAATTGCAAGTAGTTTCGTTATATAGATCTACAACAGATAAATTAATATTGGGGGCTTGTAAGAAGACCTTTATTGTTGCTTTTCTTTGGTTGCAGGCGACACAGCTGTGTTCATTGGTGAACCACTTGAGAGGTATGAACCATCAACCTGACCGTCCTTAGCTAACTTGTTGATTGTTTTGAAGTTCACATGAGCCATCCTTCTGTGCAATCTGGTGGATTCATCTAAGGATGCTTTTGCTACTAAACAAGTGACATTTTGTTCTGGTTATAGTTCTGAGATGCAGAAGGTGTAGAGATCACGCTCCCTAGGAATTCTAAGTACCACCTGACTTTCATCAGGTAATTGGAAGTCTTCCGCAAGCACCAAACAGTCAGTGTCAGTGAAGAGAACTTTGTTTTTTTTATCACAAATTTGTGATACAGAAAACAAGTTAAAGTGCTGCAGCTCTTCAAAATGTTTAGACATTTTCAAAGTAAAGCTTGATGTCCTTATGGTGCTTTACCAGAATATGTCTTACCCATTCCACTCCAAATTTGGACAATGCCTCCCTTGACCTGCACAAGATCATCAAGAAGCTTCTCCTTGTTTCCTGTCATATCTTCTTGAGCAACCAAATGTAAACTATACCTGATGTCATTATCATGTTACTAGGAGCACCTACAAATCATACAACCAAGAACATTTAGTACACTTGAGAGACCCAAGCAGTTCTGACTTGAGCATGCTGGTGGATCATTAAGTGTGAAACCAATGTGGATTGATGAGATCCACCAATACTCTTTGGAATACCCACGAGCCCAAAAAAATGTGGTCTTTTTATTCCCTCCAAGAGTAACCTGCTGAGGCTTAACAGCAGCCCCATTTGACCCTTATTCACTATACTATAGGGTATATAAGTTAGGCGATGCATATTATTAAAAATATGCATGTTGATGGACGGGAAATATGGTCTGAGCAGCAGGGAGGATTAAGTAACCAACAGAATCTGGTATACCACAGCAGAATCAGGTGCTGGTCTTTTTAGACAAACAACTGGATTTGTCTACCATTTGAATTGACTGCTGGTTGTTTCTACTAGACAGCAGGATCAGATCCACTAGCAGTAACTGATTGCAGGCGATTTATCACTACACGCAGGAACAGATGCTGCTTTAAGATTTCAAGGGACAGAATTACACAATTATAAAAAGTCACAATTCTTTATATATGCAAAATTACTACACAACAAAACATTTTTTACACGGATCAGAATTTGTTTTTACACACATTCTTTTGTGCATTCATCTTTTATTACTGAAAGATCCTGGAGATTTTTACATTCTTCTAAAATCAAGAAAAACTTTGGCACTGCCAGCAGTTGGAATTTGGGTCCTTCAACATCAGCTTGGCAAGATCTTGATATCAACAGCAGGTGGGAAGTCTTTGGTCTTGGTCTTGAGGCTTGAATCACAGGATGCATAGGTCTCTGAGTCTGAAGACTTGTCACTGTTATCACAAGAGACAAAGTCATTAGATTCTGAAAGAGTTTCAGAAGTTTTATTATCAGACTTTGACCCATAACTTACCTGTGTTTCCTCTATGTCAGACTTGTATGGGGTGGGCATATAAGTTCCAGTGATGGAGGTGGAACAACATGCTATCTCCCCAGCCTTGACAAACCACTGAGTAAAGAGGTTTAACTCTCAACAGGTTCTGGGTACATGGACACATAGGTGTAGACAATCAAACACTCGTCTTTAAAGTACTCTTTAAATCCTAGAGACAAAATTTAGTTCTTGGTGACATAGAGCTATTTATCAACTTTGCATTTCTTGGAAGACTCCTTCCACTTTTCAAATCTAGCTAATGTCGCTTCAAACTTAACTTCCCATTCTTTCTTTTCTTTTTGTGCCTGATCATGTAATTTTTCAGTATAACTTAGTGTGTTAGCGGTGTTTTCTAGATTAGCAGTTAAAATCCTAATCTTTTCTTCTAATGCAATCTGAGTTTTATGGTACCAATCTTTCTGTGATTCTAATGTTTTAACAGCATTCTGATATGCCTGAACTTTAATGTAACAATCATTATACAATCTATCAAGATTATTATACATATTATTAAGATCATTTATTTTAGAATCACAGCCAAGGGGACAATTTTGTACCTTAGGAGAAATCCCCATCATAGCAAACTCAGCAGCAGCCTCAGAAACATCAGCACCACCATTATCAGCATGAAGTCCAGCCATCATCCCATATACCTTCTCAACCTCACCCGTCTTGTTTTCTGCCGCATGATCCGACCAATTCACCATGGAATCAACTGAGACCAAAGCTTTTGGTTCGTCTGTTTTAACTTCTGTGACCTTAAAGGCAGAATACCTAGCCTTATCTGCTATGTCTTCAATTACACTCCCTGGCAAAATGTCCCAATGAGACATTTTGTAGCATCTAAACCTTCCTTCTGTCAAATCTGGTCCAGAGTTGCAGATTGTTGGGCTTTTTTTAGTTTTCATCTTTCGTCCTGCTTCTTCTCAAATATGTTAATCCTCAAGGAGAGCATGCCATTTGCAACTTCAAGTCCAATTCTTCCATCTCCTTATCGTTCAACCTGGTCAAAGTCTTCATAGATCATTTCTTGATCTGTTCATTCTCAGCAACAAAAGAATGCAAAACACATTCCATTATGTTGTCAGAACGACCAGATGTCTGAGAAACAGATGGAACAATACTTTGCTTGTTTAGAATAATTATGTTTGAGCCAGAGTGGCGGCTCAGATGAAGCATAATGAGGGGAGCAACAGCAGTTTTCACTCCTAACTATGACCCAATTTTGACATCAAGGTTCAAGTGACCAAAGTTTGTTATTACAGGTCATCAAGCTCATTGATTCAAGGCCACCTCTTGTTTATTGCCATGCAACTTATGACCACGTAGAGGGAAGTGCTCTTAGAAAACTTCAGGTTGATGCATCGTTGTCTGGCTTTGCCTGCATTGATTCACCTGTCAGAATCTTCATTAAAAACTGTCATATCCTTTGTGTTGGCCTTCATCTTCTGTCACAGAGAATTCTTGATTAACTGTGTTTGAGCTATGGTCTTCCCTCATTTCTTTGATTCTTCATTCCCTCCAAACCTGGCCTTAACTGCATCAAATTATCCCTTGCATAATCATAATGATGAAAACTCAGAATATGATCTTCAGGTAGGCATGGAAGCAACAAGGTTCTCACTTTATTCTCCCTTTGTACAGCAACATGCTCATCAAGAGAGACAGGAGGATGAACAATTGTATTTCCTTTCGCGTCTTTTCCCAATCTCTTTGGACTGTTCCCTTGCTGAACAATCCTCCAAAGATTATGATCAGCATTCTGTATCCAGTACTCCATCTTCATAGCCCATATCTCATATTTGTCCTTCTCCAGATAAGGAAATTTTGCATTGTTGGCAGAGATAGAGGTTGTTTGGAACTGTTGTGACTGGACATTGTTAGGATACTGCTGACCAGTTTGGTTGGTCTGAGTAGGTTGAGTCTGTTGAAAGTGAACAGCAGGTTGTGAGAAAATGGATTGATTTGGTTGTGAGAAAGCAGGTTGTGAGAAAGCAGGTTGAGTGAATGTAGGCATTGGTTGTGAGGGTTCAGGTATGAAAGATTCTGAGGTATCATCTTGAGTGAATGACGGTGAAGCTGATGGATTAGGGTTAGGATAAGTGAATGTTGACTGAGTAGGTATAGAAGGCATGGGTTCTGACATAGTTAATTGGTTAGAGAAACAAGGCCAGCAGGATCCCTATCAGCAGAAACACCTTGGTTTCAAATTTCAGCTTCAGCTTGACTCAGTATTTCTGCTGTTGCTTGTGAGAACAAATAACCATATCGTGGTTGTATAATACTTATGTAATCACAAGTATATACGTGAGAGACTCTAACACTTGTTTAGGCGGAAACTAAACAATGTAATATAAAGAAGAACAAATATAAACAATGATCCTCTATGGATCTTTCTATTGATAATAAATTGTTTTTGTGACTTGTAATTCGGTCCCAAACCCTAATGCTAAAGGTTTCTTTTATAGAGAAGAAACCCTAAATTGGTCAACAAGAAAACTAAAATCACGTAAGAGATATACATCAATCTCTTCCTAATTTATCTCATTCCTATATTAATGAGATAATACTAGAATATAAATATTTATTAAGTAACAGCACTATTTTTAAGATCTAATTTATTACATAAGTAACAGCAGAAACAATTTATTATCAATAGAAAGATCCATAGAGGATCATTGTTTATATTTGTTCTTCTTTATACTGCATTGTTTAGTTTCCGCCTAAACAATTGTTAGAGTCTCTCACGTATATACTTGTGATTACATAAGTACTATCTACTATACAACCACGAAGGATCTAGAACTAGATAGATCTTCTAGCCTTTGTGGTTGTATAGTACTTATGTAATCACAAGTATATACGTGAGAGACTCTAACAATTGTTTATGCGAAAACTAAACAATACAGAATAAAGAAGAATAAATATAAATAATGATCCTCTATGGATCTCTCTATTGATAATCAAATGTCTTTGTAATTTGTAATCGATTCCAAACCCTAATGCTAAAGGTTTCTTTTATAGAGAAGAAACCCTAAATTGCTAAACAAGATTCCTAAAATTGCGTAAGAGATATACATCAATCTCTTCCTAATTTATCTCATTCCTATATTAATGAGATATTAATCACGTCTATAAATAAGATCAGCAGATTCTATCTCTGTCAGCAGAAACGAGAACATGACCAGCAGAAACATAATCAGCAGGAACGACTTAATGCCATCAGCAGAAATGAATATCTCTAACAACAGAAACAACTCTTAGTCTTTTTTTTTCAATTATTCCCAACACAACCTAATCCAATATAGGTCGTATAAGTACCGAGTACTTGAATATAATCTTATAGTTGTTACATCGTACTATCGTTCGGGCTATCATAATCTAAGAGGTCATGACATGACGTTCGAGGAGTTAGGACACTTTAAATCGTAAATCCAACAACTCGTCGAAACGCCATCCGAAGAGGCCTCATTATGAAACTCCCTAGTAATATAGTACTTGATAACCACATATAATTCTATATAGTTCAATCACCAACTAATGGTTTTGGTAAAATTACGTTTAATAAGTAAAAACGTTTATAATTATCGTTTTAGTAAAACTAGCGTAACTTTTGCGTTTTAAGCCCGATTTTGACGTTTCTTATGCCCATCTTTTCGTATTAGGACGAGTTATCATAATTTGACATTTTCGATATTTTGACCCTCTGGTGAACAGTAACTTTTACTGTTCACATCAGACGTGACTTTTATTTAAATCGTATTCGTCGTCGTAAAACCCGTAAATGTCGTATTTTATTCGTTATAGCTCCGTTTTTAACGATTCTTTCGAGGACGTTCTCGTTTTTGAAAGTTCTATAATTTTATGAGGTTTACAAAAATATAACTTTCTGTCATGAATAGTAACTTTTATAAAAATAGTTTTATAAAAGTATTAATTGTCGTAAACTTTTTGATAAAGTCTTTACCAAGAGCCTTACCCTCTTGGACTAGCCACTCTTCGTTGCAAGAACATGGTGAGTGAAGGCCATAGGATTTTTAGCAAACCCTTACAGCTATCAACGGATTTGAGTTACACACCAAAGCCGTTTGCAATGGTGAGCGCTCTTTCTTGGGTGTTAGCTATTGGTGAGCTGAAAAAACATTGTGTCGTGCAGTGCAAGCACTTAACACCAAAGTTATACAACACTATCTCTAAGAGTACAACACTATCTCTAAGAGTACATATGTTTTTTTTAAATTAATGCAACTAAACTATTGAAGCAAATACAAACATAAACACAGAGGCAACTTACAGAGGAGCAGATGCAAGACATTCATATGATTGCCGTTAAGCAGTTCTGATAATATTACCAGCAAAAACACCTCCCGACAGTATGTCGGGTGGAAATATGAGCTTGTGACGTAACAGACAAGATATCAATAAAAACATAATGTTCCAGACAGTGTTGACACCGGTTAGGATAGATCTTAACCACAAACTTATTACACCGTCTTCCATTTGTTAAATCCAGGACATGAACAGAGCTCTTGGGATACATTGTTACACCAGCATGAATGGAGACTACCACCAGAAACCAAGTGACTAGTGGCAGAGACCAACCAACCAGCAATATCAAACTGAGCACAGCAGAAACTAAGTTGAGCAGCAGAAAACAGGTTACTACCAGCAGAATAAGTCAGCTGCAGGACTTGATACTACCAGCCACAAACCAGTTCAGCAGCATAAATAGGGATGTATTGGCAGCATAAACAAAACTCCAGCTGCTGAATGTATTCAGCAGCAGAAAGAGGTCAAACCAACAACAATAACCATGCAGTACAGCAGGAACACCAACACCCTTTCTGCAGAAATGAATCCACAGCAGAAATTATGGCCTCCGCATGAACACGGAACCAGCTGCATAATCCATAGCTACCAGCAGAAACAAAGCATCCAACAGAAAGGATAATACCAGCAGAATCATAGTACTACCAGCAGAGACCAACCTGTCAGCAGGAATATTGTACAACTAGCAGCAGTATTGACAGACCTGCAATCACAGGAAAATAATATCCCACAAGAAACCCTATATACCTGCCGAAAAAGTTAGAATGTACAGTATACAACAACAAGCCTCCCCTTATGCTTAAACCTCCCCTTAATTCACGAAAGAGGGATTCACCATTCCAATATGGACCACCAGATACTCAAATCTCGGTCCATCAAATGTCTTGGTCAGTAAATCAGCCACATTATCATCGGTGTGAATCTTCAACACCTGTATCAAGTTCTTTTCATTGGCATCTCTGATAGAGTGTTGCCTAATCTCAATATGCTGGTACTTTGATGAAAGACTGGGTTCATTCACAATGATTATGGTGCTCTAGTTGTTCTATGAAGATTTTGGTATTCATGAGTTGATCATAATCCGCAACTGGTTCCGAATCCAGAGAGAATACCTGTGCAAAACAGCTAGCAGCAGCAACATACTCGGGATTCTGTTGAAGGAAGTAGACACAATAGTTGCTTCTTGCACTGCCAGGAAATTAACTTCTTCCCAGAAATTGACATCCACTGTAGTGGATTTCCTATCACCATGAGATACCAGCATACATCACGATTCACTGTAGGCTTCCAACTGAAAAGGAGGAATCTTTTAGTGGTACACAAAGCCTAATTTTGGTTGCCCTTTTAGATACTTGAAAATTTTCTTGACTGCATTCAGATGAGAGGTCAGTGGAGTAACTTGATGTCTGGAACAAGCACTAACTGCAAACATTATGTCAGGTCTTGAAGCTGTGAGATACATAAGTGAACCAATCATGGATCTGTACAAATGTACATTAACTGGTGGATCAGTTTCATCTTTCAATTTCGTCTTAGCAGCTTCATAAGGTGTTGTTGCAGTTCTTACCGATTCCATGTCAAACTTTGTAAGCATGTCTTTAACATACTTGTCTTGGCTGATAAAAATACCATCAGGCAACTGTTTCACCTGTAGACCTAAGAAGAAACTCATCTCTCCCATAGCACTCATTTCAAATTCTCCTTTCATCAACACCTCAAATTCGTCACACCAGGTTTTATTGGTTGACCCAAAAATGATGTCATCCACATAAACCTGTACCAAAAGTATATCCCTGGAATCTTTCTTGATGAACAGTGTCTTGTCTATAGTACCTCTTCTATAATTGTGTTGTAACAGAAAAGCAGACAATCTTGCATACCAGGCTCTAGGTGCTTGATGAAGTCCATACAAAGCTTTAACCACTCTGTACACATGCTTTGGGAAGTAAGGATCTTCAAAGCCTTTAGGCTGAGTGACATACACTTCTTCTTCAATTTCTCCATAGAGAAAGGCACTCTTAACATCCATCTGATATACCAGAAAGCCCATATAAGAAGCAAAGGCCAAAAACAGTCTGATTGCCTCTAGTCTGGCCACTGGTGCAAAGACCTCATCATAATCAATGCCCTCCTCTTGTCGGTGTCCCTGTGCAACTAACCTTGCTTTATTCCTTACAACTATTCCTCTGGCATCCCTCTTGTTCTTCAAAATCCATTTTGTCCCTATTGCATTCTTGCCAGCAGGTAAAGGGACAAGTGTCCATACTTTCTGGTTGATGAATTGTTGCATCTCTTCTTGCATAGCAGCAACCCAATCAGGATCCTCAAGTGCTTTAGTTATACTAGTTGGTTCTAACTGAGAAAGGAAGCAACCAAACAGACAATGAAGTTGATCTGTATGATTGGTCCTTTGTTGATCTTGAATATATCCAATGAAAGCACTTTCACCAAACTTGGATTTTTGAGCTCTGCTTCTTGTCAGAACTGGAGAAGCGAGATCACCAAGAATCTGTGACTGAGGATGAATTGTATTCACCCTTCTTGTAGGAACTGGATTTACGTCAACAACAGGTGCTAAATTTGTAAGAGTAGCACTAAAGTCATCATCATAAGAGGAAGATGTGAAGATGCCAGATGAGAGTTGATCCATGCACACATCAGAAGGGACGGGAAATCGTGTAGTGTTTTCACTTGAGCCCAATGGTTGACCAGGAGGAAGTGTAGCTAACATAATGTACAGGATTGTGAAGTAGCAGAAACATATGTAATGACAGCAGGATTGCCCTTACCAGCTGGTTCTCATTAGACTGAAGTTGAGAACTACAGCAGATACCACCAGCAGGATCACTACAGCTAGGTTGTGAACTACCGCAGATTACGACTATAGCTGGAAACATTGCCAGCAGGATCCTATCTGTTAGAAAACACCTTGGGTTTCGAATTTCAGCTTCAGCTTGACTTAGTATTTCTGCTGTTTCTTGTGAGAACAAATAACCATATCGTGCAGCTGCGTCCTTGGCTTCATATTCTTGTCTTTGAAGCTTAGCAAGCTCTTCTGCATAATCTGCATTGCGTTCCATAACACTAGGACCATTGCTTGATGAAGGACCTGCAAAACTGTTAGAAGGAAATGAAGGAACCACTATTACTTGTTCATCCACTTCTGAATCTGAGTCAGTATCTTGTGTACCTGCATTTATGTTAGTTTCTTGAGCACCTGCAGGTTTGTTAGTTTTAAAACGAGTATAACCTAGTGAATCAGTTAAATAGTCAAGGTCAAGTTTACCACTCATGACAATTCCTGATTATTGGGTTTATCTTCTAAAAATCTCAGATTCAAGGTCTCCTCTACCCTCTTGGTAGATAAATTATAAACCCTATAGGCCTTGCTATTTGGAGCATAACCAACAAGATAACCTTCATCAGCTTTACCCTCAAATTTTCCCAAATAGTCACTTGTATTAAGGATAGTTACTTGACACCCAAAGGTTTAAGATCGACCTATCTGTGGAACCTTCCCAGATATCAATTATCATAAGGTGTTTTATTTATAGGGGATTAGTTAATAGACACCCTGTTTAAATACATAGCAAGCCGTGACTAACAGTAAGTCCAAAAACTGGTAGGTAATTAGTGTCCGCAACATGGTTCTAGCGGCCTCTATAAGAGTCCTATTTTTCTTCTCAGCAACCCTATTTTGTTGTGGGGTTCTGGGATTACTATATTCCCTCTTAATTCCCTTTTCCCCACAGAGTTCTATTAGATTTGCATTTTTGAACTCTGTCCCATTATCACACCTTATTCCTTTAACCTTTTTATTTAGCTGGTTTTCTATTAAGGCAATAAATTCTTTAAGGACATAAAATGTTTCATCCTTAGTACCCAAAAAGAAAGTCCAAGTAAACCTGCTAAAGTCATCAGTAACCACTAAGGAGTAGTACTTCTGATCAATACTCCTTATATTGGTAGGACCAAAAAGGTCCATATGCAGCAGTTGCAGAGTATCAGTAATGAGTCTCACAGCAGAAATAGGCTTGTAAGAAGCCTTATGTTGCTTTCCTTTGTTGCAGGCAACACAGTTGTGTTCATTGGTAAAACATTGGTGGTAAACCATCACAGACCCTTCCTAGTAACTGTTAATGTTTTGAAGTTCACATGAGCCATCCTTCTGTGCCATCTGGTGGATTCATCCGAGGATGCTTTTGCTACTAAACAAGTAACATTTTGTTCTGGTTGTAGTTCAGAGATGTTGAAGGTGTAGAGATCACGTTCCCTAGGAATTCTGAGTACCACCTGACTTTCATCAGGTAATTGGAATTCTTCTGTAAGCACCAAACAATCAGTGTCTGTGAAGAGAACTTTGTTCTTTTTATCACAAATTTGTGATACAGAGAACAAGTTAAAGTGTTGCAGCTCTTCAACATAGTAGACATTTTCAAAGTCAGCTTGAGTCCTCTATGGTGCCTTTTCCTGATATTCTACCATCTCCACCTTCCAAATTTGACAATGCCTCCCTTACTGACAAAATCATTCAAGCTTCTCCTTGTTTCCTGACATACTTCTTGGAGCAACCACTGTTCAAACTTTACCTATGTCATTATCTGTACTAGGATACCCTACAAATCTTACAACAAAAACATTAGTACACTTGAGGACCAAGCATTTCTGACTTGGAGCCTGCCTTGTGGTCATTAGTGTGAAACATGTGGATTGATGAGATCCACCTTACTCTTGGACCCAAAAATTGTGGTCTTTTTTCCTTCCAAGGTACCTGTTGAGGTCTTAACAGCAGTACCCCATCGTCCCTTATTCATATACACAGGGTCATATAAGTTAGGCCAATACATATTATTAAAATATACAGATGATGGTCTGAATAATGGTCTAGCAGCAGGATTAAGCCAATCAGCAGAAACTGGTGCTGGTCGTGTAGACCAACCAGCAGGATGGCCAGCCCTTTCAGTAGGTTTTGGTCTACCAGCAGAATTGACTGCTGGTCTGTTTCTACTAGCAGCAGGATCAGATCCATCAGCAGTAACAGATGCTGATGAATTCCTACTACCAGCAGGAACAGATGTTGCTTTAGATTTACAAGGGACAGAGTCTACACAATTATAAAAGTCACAATCTTTAATCAAATGCAATTTACTACCACAAACAAAACATTTCTTAACACGCACAGAATTGTTTTTACACACATTCCTATTGTTCATTCCACTTGTATTACAAATAATCCTAGGAGATTTTACATTCTCCGAACAAGAAAAACTAGGACTGCCAGCAGTGGAATTTGGGTCTTTCAACATTCAGACTATGGCATGTCTGGATTCAACAGCAGGTGGGAAGTCTTTGTGGTCTTGGTCTTGAGCTTGAATCACAGGATGCATAGGTCTTCTGAGTCTGAAGAATTGGTTCACTGTTATCACATGGAGACAAAGTCATTAGATTCTGAAATAGTTTCAGAAGTTTTGTTATCAGACTTTGAACCATAACTTACCTGTGTTTCCTCTATGTTAGACTTGTATGGGCTGGGCATATAAGTTCCAGTTATAGGGGGAGGAACAACATGCATCTCCCCAGCCTTGACAAACGTTGAGTAAAGAGGTTTAACCTCCTTCTCAACAGGGTCTGGGTAAAAGACACTAGGTGTGGACAAATCAAACACTTCATCTACTCCAAAGTACTCTTGAAATCCTAGACCAATTTTAGTTCTTGTAGACATAGAGCTATTTATCAATTTTTTTAAGTTCTTGGAAGACTCCTTCCACTTGTCAAATCTAGCTAATGTCGCTTCATACTTAACTTCCCATTCTTTCTTTTCATTGTGTGCCTGATCATGTAATTTTTCAGTATAATTCAGTGTGTTAGTGGTGTTTTCTAGATTAGCAGATAAAACCCTAATCTTTTCTTCTAATGCAATCTGAGTTTTATGGTACCAATCTTTTTGTGATTCTAATGTTTTAACAGCATGCTGATTGCAATGAACTTTAATGTAACAATCAATTATACAATCTATCATGATTTTTATACATATGATTAAGATCATTATTTTAGATATCACTCAAACCAAGGGGACAATTTTGTTACCTTAGGAGGAATCCCCTCATAGCAAATCATCAGCAGCATTAGAAACTCCAGCACACTCATTATCAGCATGAAGTCCAGCCATCATCCCATATACCCTTATTCAACCTCACCAGTCTTGATTTTGCCGCATGATCGACCAATTCACCATGGATTCTACTGAGGACTAAAGCATTTGGTTCGTCTGTCTTAACTTTGTGACCTTAAAAGAGAATTACCTAGCCTTATCATCAACTGTCTTCAACATTTACAATCCCTAGCAATAGGTCCCAATTAAAGACAATTTGTTGCTTTATCCTTCCTTTTGTCAAATTCCTGGCAGGTTGCTGGATTGTTGTAGTTCATCTTCGTCCTGCCTTCTTCTCAAAACCTGTTGATCATCAAAGAGAGCATAGCCATTGCACTTTTAAGTTCTATTCTTCATCTCCAACTGATCAACACATGGTCCAAAGTCTTCATAGATCATATCTTGATCGGTTCATTCTCATCAGTCAAAGTATGCAAACACAATTTCATTATGTTATCAGAACGACCAGATGTTTGAGAAACAGTTAGGTACAAACACTCTGACTGATCAGAATATTGTAGGCTTTGAGCCAGAGCTGGCAGCTCCAATGAAAGAATGAGTAGGAGCTGTGCCTGCTTTTCAACATATATCTATGACCAATTTCTGACATCAAGTTCAAGTGACCTTAGTTTGTTATACAGGTCATCAAAACTCATTGAATCAAGGCCACTCTTGTTTTTAATGCTAAACCCAATTGTGACATGATGGAGGAAAGTGCTTCTTAGAAACTTCAGGTTGATGTCATCATTGTCTGGCCTTGCCTGCACTTGATTTAACTGGCTCAGAATCTTCTGAAACCTGTCATAACCCTTGTGTAGGCCTTCTTCTTCTGTCACAAAGAATTCTATAAACTGCTGCTTGAGCATGGTCTTCCTCATCTTCTTTGATTCTTCATTCCCACCAAACCTTGCCTTAACTGCCATCCAAATATCCCTTGCATCATCAAAATGATGAAAATCGGGCATATGATCTTCAGGTAGAGCCTGAAGCAACAAGGTTCTCACTTTATTCTCCCTTTGTACAGCAACATGCTCATCAAGAGAGACAGGAGGATGAACAATTGTATTACCTTTCGCATCTTTTCCCAACCTCTTTGGACTGTTCCCTTGCTGAACAATCCTCCAAAGATTATGATCAGCATTCTGTATCCAGTACTCCCATCCTTCTTAGCCCTATATCTATATCTTTACTTCTCTAGATAAGAGGAAATTGTTGCATTGTTGGCAGAGATAGTGGTTGTTTGGAACTGTTGAAACTGTTGTGACTGGACATTATTAGGGTACTGCTGACTAGTATGGTTGGACTGAGTAGGTTGAGTCAAGTGAACAGCAGGTTGTGAGAAGAAGGGTTGATCTGGTTGTGTGAAAGCAGGTTGTGAGAAAGCAGTGTGAGTGAATGTAGGGATTGGTTGTGTGGGTTCAGGTATGAAAGAATCCGAGGTATCATCTTGAGTGAATGAAGGTGAGGCGCCGGCAGATGAATTAGGGATAGGATAAGTGAATGGTGACTGAGTAGGTATAGACGGCATGGGTTCTGACATTGTTCACGGTTAGAGAAACAAAGTTTTGTTGTGGTAACAAGTGATTCTTCTTTATCAGAGGCTCTCTCCAGGCTCTGATACCACTTGATAGGATCTGAAACTAGGATAGATCTTCTATCCTTTTGGGTGTATAGTACATTATGTAATCAAAGTATTTCGTGAGAGACTCTAACAATTGTTTATGCGAAAACTAAACAATACAGAATAAAGAAGAATAAATATAAATAATGATCCTCTATGGATCTCTCTATTGATAATCAAATGTCTTTGTAATTTGTAATCGATTCCAAACCCTAATGCTAAAGGTTTCTTTTATAGAGAAGAAACCATAATACTGCTAAACAGATTCCTTAAAAATTGCGTAAGAGATTACATCAATCTCTTCCTAAAAAACGCGTAATATTATCTCTTTCCTAATTATCTCTTCCGTATATTAATGAGATATTAATTCACGTCTATAAAATTATGATCAGCAGATTCTATCTCTGTCAGCAGAAACTGAGAATCAAGACCAGCAGAAACATAATCGCAGGAACGAACCTAATGCCATCAGCAGAAATGAAATCTCTTAACAACAGCAACAACTCTTAGTCTTTTTTTTTCAATTATTCCAACACAAACATATCCAATATTGGTCGTTAAAGTTAACGAGTACTTGAATATAATCTTATAGTTGTTACATCGTACTATCGTTAGGGCTATCATAATTAAAGAGGTCATGACATGACGTTCGAGGAGTTAGGACACTTTAAATCGTAAATCCAACAACTCGTCGATACGCCATCCGAAGAGGCCTCATTTTATGAAACTCTCTCGTAATATAGTACTTGATAACCACATATAAATTCTATACAGTTTCAATCACCAACTAATGTTTTTGGTTTAAAAATAGTGTTATAAGTAAAAACGTTTAAAATTATCGTTTTAGTAAAACTAGCATAACTTTTGCGTTTTAAGCCCAATTTTGACGTTTCTTATGCCCATCTTTTCGTATTAGGACGAGTTATCATAATTTGACATTTTCGATATTTTGACCCTCTGGTGAACAGTAACTTTTACTGTTCACATCAGACGTGACTTTTATTTAAATCGTATTCGTCGTCGTAAAACCCGTAAATGTCGTATTTTATTCGTTATAGCTCCGTTTTTAACGATTCTTTCGAGGACGTTCTCGTTTTTGAAAGTTCTATAATTTTATGAGGTTTACAAAAATATAACTTTCTGTCATGAATAGTAACTTTTATAAAAATAGTTTTATAAAAGTATTAATTGTCGTAAACTTGCGAAATTCATAACTCGTTCGTTATTAATTGAAAAATTACGATTCTTATCATTTTGGAATCCTAAAAATATGTATTATTTGTTAAAAATATCAACACTTGCTGTTTATACAATTTTTATAAAATGTTTTTATAAAAATTCTTTTACGACTCCGTTTAATAGCGTATAACTTGTTTTTAGCATAACTTTTTCGTTATTTATCCGTTTGACAAGTTTCTTACTTTTTCGGAATCGTCGTGAAATGTATTATCTTATAAAAATATAAAATAAGTATATTTTTAAGACACTTTGGGACAGAATGTTTAACTAACATTCATAAGTCCATTTTTGACCTAGTTTTTATGTTTTACCACTTTAGACTTTTTAAGCTCAATTAAAATTGTAAATTACTTAGGTATCCATTTACAACTTCATATTACTAATCATAAAACATGTGTATAAGTTCATAAAACTATATTTACAAGAAAATTCCAAGTTTACAAGTTAAACATGTCCTAATGGTGATTTCACTATATAAATATCACATATGCATATAATCATATAAATGAAAAGTTAAGAGCTTAAGATAACCTTAATGAGGTGATGTAGGATGATGACAAATATGTGCTAAACCCTTGTTTAGACTTTAAAATCCAAGCTTGCACTTAAGAAACCCTAGTTTTCTCAAGAAAACCCTAATCTTGCTTTTTCTTGATTATTACTTGCAAATAATAATCAAGGCTTCAAAATACTTTGAGGTATCTTAGATATGTTATATAAGAGTGTGAAAATGAAGTAGAAAAGTTTGTATGGTTGTGTCTTTGTGGTGATTTATTGCCGAAGCAATATAGAGAGAAAAAGGGAATAAAATCTTGATTTTTATCAAGTGTCGAAGTATATGCGTTATCTCTTTCTAGTAATGCATGTATATATGGAAGTCTTAGTCAAGGAGACAAGGTATGGTCTTAGGGATGGTCTATGGTCTTGGTCTTAGTCAAAGAGACAAGGCATGGTGTAGTTTAATGAGAAGGCATGGGCTAGGTATTAATGAAAGAGATGTACATTTGACCAAATGGAAAATTTTCTTATATCTTGGTATACATTGCAAGAATTTCGGCAATAAGAAGGTATTTGTGATGTTGATGAGTAATTTTTATGTATTGGGTATAAATGTGGGTATTTGTTGAATCGTAGAAAAGTTTAGGTGGTTCCGGGAGTGCCTAAACGCAATTTATCGCGAAACGTATACACTTTACGTATCCGATAAAAATAAAATGAACAAAGTTAATAATTTAATTGTTTGATACCCGTTTACATTGAATGCTAAACATTTAATTGTTTGATACCCGTTTACATTGAACGCTAATTTTTGGCGTACGCGATTTAACCTATCGCTTATGATTTAAAGCAAATGTGTACAATACAAAAGGTACATTGCGGATTTATCGACGTCGTCAATGACTTGAAAACACAAGGTGTTATAGTTTACATCAAGCCATCATTATATTATTATTACTAAAGTAATAGTTAACTTATTATGTTTTATATCGGTTACGTAAAACATTTACGTTTCGCGATAAATTAAGTTTAGGTATTCCCGGAACCACCAAAACTTTTCTACGCTTCAACAAATACCCACTTTTATACCCAATACTCAAAAATCACAAAAATACATCATATATGGGCATGTATGGCCGGATTTGTAGCTAAGTATACAAAGAAAATATCTACAAACACCTTTCCTTGTTTTCATGGGATAATCTCCACTTTTAGGAACCAAAGACTGGTATGTGCTTAAATACACATACCTTTTACCTTTAAAAACGAGCTGAAATAACCAAAAACGGACTTAAAATGCCGCAATGGTTCTAGCGGTTCTCGTGCCGGTCATTATCCTTGCTATTGGCATGGATCTATGCTTGAAGGACTAGATACTATGGTTAGGGGAGGGTTGAAATAAAAACTTGTATTTCTTTTATGTCCTTATGTAATCTCTAAGATAATAAATGGATGTTGTGGCAATAAATCTTTTTATTATTATTATTATTATTATTTTTTTAATTTTTTTAATTTTTATTTATTTATTTATTTTATTTTTTTGCCTTTCGATAATTTCGTTACCACGCTTGGTAACTTGTTTTGCATTCCCAACTAAATGATTTACTTGGTGCTGTCAAGATTTGTGATGTTGGTATTAATATTTATTGTTTGCGACCGATAGGCTCAAATCCTAGTGGGCTTATTTGTCCCTTCATCTTAAAGCGATAGTTATAACATTCTCCTCTCCAGATGACGGATTTCATACCTATGATGGCATTACCAATACTAATTCTCTAAATGGCATTGTGCCAATGTGTGAATAGGTGATTTAGTAATTTCCCTAATGGCGAACAAATTTGATAGCGAATTGTCCTAAGGCGACTAGCGATGTGTCTTGGCTTCCAAATTACCGTTAAGCAGTAAGTAGGTAAAGCCTCGATGAGCTTGGGTTCATACAACTTACTCCGTGTTGTCCTCTAGATGAATTATAATCAATATAAAGGATGCTTTATTCGGATATATTTAATTGTGACAGAATTCTTCGTATCTAGGTCTTAGGATGAAGTAACGCCTAAGTCTTAAGAATGATATGCCGCATCGAGATAAGTAATCATTTCACTTCGTAAACAAACCAACATTCTAATCGAATTAATACAATTTTCTTATATTTGGCTCAACCGTTCTTTTATCTTATGTTAATTTGCTTGCGTGTGTTTAAGTGTCTTGAATTGGTTTTAGTCACCATAAAACCCGTGCCAGTCTCAGGCTGAAACCCCCCCCCCCCCTTATCCATTAGAAATAGGATTAACATAGGTTTAGCATAGGTTTAGAATAGAATAGAACTAACTTAGATTAGACATCCAAAATATTAATAAATTGAAAGTATTCCTCGCTTCAAGTGTTCGACACCCTACTTATTACGAAACTCCCATCTGACCGGGTACACTGCCCGTTAAAGTGTTGTTTTAGGATAAGTCGGCAAAATATAAATTTAAAACTTGGTAATCAATAAAGTAAACCTACACGACGGCACATCAGCATGACAAGAAAACAAGAGGAGAGTAAAGGCCTTTCTTTAATACACAAATTAAGGACTCTAGGTTGTTTCATGTTTGTCATCTGTACTTCCCTATTTTTTTGTTAACTTAGGTACTCTACTAAATGGACAATCTTCAATGATTTTTTCTGTGGAAGAACTTGAGGAATATAAATTTTTATGGAGAGCTTTTAAAAGTAGATAGCCTCTTAATTTTAAGTAATTCTTTAACATAGTGTATGTTTATATGATCCTAAATGTTAAGAATCGAGAAAAGTCTCGGTCACTACCATTGTAATAGTTCTTAGCTCGTAGTTTATGTCGTTAAGTAAGTTGTAACCTAACCAGTTCGACCCACGGAAAACCCATGGGTGGCCGGACAAGCAAGACATATATATACCCTCTCCATGCCTTAGAGAGGATGTTGGTTGAATTCATTTTACACATAGTTTAAGTGTGTTTTTGTTCTTCCTTCCACTTTTCTCTCTCTAAGATTATCACAAGTATTGGTGTGTGTTTAAGATAAATTAAGAACCTACAATTGGTATCAATTGCCATGGGGTTTTATAGTGTGTTTTGTGTGTGATTTCTCTTACAAAAAATTCAAATTTTTTGGTGTTTTTGGGCTTGTATACACGAAAACATTAAACCATACTTTTTTGTTGTTAAAAACTTTAAAGTTATGATTTTTATGATATATATAGCCTAGGGATACTTAGTTTTGCAAAAAGAATCAAGAGAAAACGTTCAAAATCATGTTTTTAGGTGATTTTTAAGTCACTTTTCGTAGTGTTCATATCCGCGGAATAAGAATCTTCAATTCCCTGAAATATACCCTAAGTGGCCGCGGAATAGGTACAGATCTGGCGAAATATCTTGTGTCGTCTTAGGCGAAATACAGGTTTATCCGCATAATAACATTTGACAAATCCCGCAGAATATCCTTATTTGTTTTAGGTGAAATACAGGTTTGATCTCGCGGTTTATAAACTTTTGTTCTAGGCGAATACAGGTGTTGTCCGCGGAATATCATTCATTCCCACGGAATATCAATTCCATTTGACTCAGGCGAAATACAGGCAGTTCCTGCGGAAAAAATTTCCTGTCCCGCGAAATACATGGAAATTTTTGGCGAAATAAAGATTTTAAAATCCCGCGAAATACAGGACAACGGTTTATCTTTATTTCCCGCGAAATAACACCGTTTTTTAGAACTTTGTAAAATCCCGCGGAATAAGTCACTTATCTCGCGGTTTAAGTTACTGTTTCACTTTCTAAGTATCATTTTGGGATTTTAAGGACTTTCTTTGTACTTCAAGGACTTTATTCATTGCAAGAGCTACTCATAATCACTTACAACCATAACATAACAACACAATAACCACTAATCATTGAAACGGTCTTTCATATCATTTCACACAATAATCATTTCAAGATGTTAACAATGGCAGAGAACGTTGTTGCAGCAGGGGCTAATAATTGTCCTTCTATGCTTGCTAAGAGTCGATATAGTTCTTAGCAAAGTCGTATGCTATTCTATATCAAAGGTAAGGAACATGGTAAGCTACTTTATGACTCAGTCATAAATGGACCTTTCAAAAACAAAACAGTTGAAGTCCCCGGAACTTAAACTACACCAGCATCCATAAGAGACAGAACTTATGACGATCTCACATAACCAGAAAAGATTCGTAAAGCTTATGACATAAGAGAAACTAACATTGTTCTTTAAGGCTTACCACAAGACATTTACAATCTGGCGAATCATCATATTGAAGCCAAGGATATTTAAGATAGAGTCAAGTTACTTATTTAAGGTTCAGATTCATTGCAAGAAAGAAAATTAAAGTTGTATGATGAGTTTGATACATTCACTTCATAGAAAGGAGAGAAAATTTACTTATATTACTTGAGGTTTACACAACTGATAAATGACATGCACACGATTGGAATGTCAATGCAACCACTTTAAGTTAATACAAAATTCATCAATCATCTTCAACCTGAATGGAGCAAGTTTGTTACGGATGTGAAGTTAGCTAAAAACTTGCGCAACACAAACTTTGATCAAATATATGCTTATTTGAGACAACGTGAAGCTCATGCAAATGAAGTGCGTATGATTTTCGGATCTTCTTGTTATAGTAGCTAACACTTACAACACTTCTCCATCTTACACCAACTAGACTCAGTATCATCAACAGCTTTCTCCAATTGCTCAACAATATTATTCACCTTCAGCACAACCACTACCAAATGATGTACCCATGGTTCCGCAACGAGCTTATCAAGTACCAGTTGCTAATCAGTCATTAGTGGTTCATCACCAATCCTACCAAACACCTAGTATTCATCAACAACCACAAGCATCATTTTTATAATTGGATTCAGGACTCGTTGTCCCATCATTTATTCCTTCTGATTATCGAATTGCTAGTCTCAATAAGGCAATAGCTTTCATTAGCACAACATTTGCTTATTGTTATCCACCAACCAACAACCAGCTAAGTACCTCGTCTAACCCAAGGAATCAGGCAACTATTTAAGACGGTAGAGTTATGATGCAGACGGTTCAAGGGAGACAGACTCAGGGGTATGCAGGCAGTGGTGCAAGGGGTAATGCTACATGCATAAGAATGAACAGAAATGTGGGAACTAATACAACAGGTTAGACAAAGGTTATTCGTTTCTACAACTGTCAAGAGGAAGGCCACATGGCAAGATAGTGTACCAAAACAAAAAGGCCAAGGAATTCACCATGGTTTTAAGAGGATATGTTGCTTGCTGAGGCTTTAGAATCAGGGGTTGTATTGGATGAGGAACAGATTGAATTCTTAGCAGACAATAGAGACAGAGTTACTACAAGCCAAGCATCTCAAGAAGTGACAACCACATCTATTTTTCAAACTGATAATCTTGATGTCTTTGATTCTGACTGTGATGGAGCACCCTCAGCTAGTGCAATTTTTATGGCTAAGCTTTCCGCTTACGACTTAGAAGTTTTCCTAAAGGTACCAACTCATGACACTTATATAGAAAATCATGTGATTGATTAAAGTGTACAAGAGATGCAGTACTCAGAACAATTACCGTTTAATAATGAAACAGATTTTGACATAACAAGTGGCAATACTGTTATTTCATATGAACAATATCTAAAAGAAACTGAAAATGCGGTTGTTCAAGATACTAACTCTTCTACACAACAAGATGCAATGATAATGTCTGTGATTGAAGAGATGTTTAGTCAAGTTGCTAAATGTAATGAGGGGAATAAGGAGAATAAAATATTAAATGACTCATTAACTGCTAAGCTTGAAATATATAAAGAACAAATCAAATTTTTTGAAGAAAGACATAAATTTGATTTAAATGATAAAGAAAAGTATATTGATGGTAAATTGCTAGAGGTTATTGTTGATATAAATGCTAAGTGTGCATATTTTCAAAACCAAATTCACATGTTAAAATTGCAACTTTCTACAACCATTGAAAGTCATAAGACCTTGTCAACAACGGTTGATGCATTGAAAAAGGAATCTAAAGCAAATAAAGATAAATATCTTGACGAAATC
>BQNB010016421.1:55465-71658 GCA_026074375.1 Tanacetum coccineum
CCCCCCCCCCCTAAAAAAAATCAAAATGTAATCAAATCAAAAGAATTTAAACCTAAGAATTGTGATGGTTAATTTAAAAACTCAAAAAGAATTTGGCACACAATCAATAATTATATAATAGTATGAACGATTATATTTCAGGCATAAGAACGAATGTATTTCAGCCATAATAACTTACATATTGTCTTTCAGCCATAAGAACGGTTGGAATGATAGTATTTTTGATCGGATCGACGAAGATATGATGACCGCCTGTAAAAATGATTAGAATGATAGTATTTTTGATCGGAATAGATCGAAGAAGATATTGTGTGTGTTTGAGTGTGTGTTTGAAGAGAGAGAATTTTTTGTTAATTATGTGTTTTGGAAAGGTTTGGCATGATTTACGATAAAATCTTTTAGAAAAGAGTTTAGATTTGGCACACTGCCCTAAGCCGGTAGAGCGGTAGAGCAGCTGACGTGGACAAACAAACAAAAATGAGGTTTGGGTATTTCGGTAATCTTGTATGAAGTGGTGGGTCAGCCCACTGATTTGTGAGCTAATAAAAAGTACTTTTTTTGTGCCATGTGTCAATAAAATAAGGTGGTAAAGCAGTAGAGCGGTAAAGTGTGACTATTTTGGGAAGATGGTATTGAAAGTGACTTTTAAAGCAAGTGGTGTCAAAAAGTGTCTAAAACAGGAATTTTCTCTATCATAAAAGGTCATGAAAAAAAATCAGCTTAAGTACTACATTTTTTGTGAAAAACTATAGTAATAAAACGGATATCAATTTATTTAGAATAAAACCGTAATTCATTCTTCTATACCGTCCTGGTGTTTAGAAGGGTTGTTTGGTCAAGTGGGGGCTGTTTGTGACTCGAAACCCTAAATATTTAGGGTTTTGATTATCGACTATCTCCTATAAGTCGTGGCTGCTGCTGCGTTTGTGTTCATGTTTGTGGATGGATATGACTTCTAGTGGTGTTAATATTGGAGCGATATCGCTGAAATCGATCTTGAAAACTAGAAGTACATATATGGGTTGTAATGAGGCTGTTGGTGTTTGCAATACGCATCTGGGTCAGTCTATGAATGGTCGTGATTGTTACTATTGGTTCGTATCTATAATGGTTCATGTAATAGTGGTATTGCTGCTACTAATGGACATGGGGATTATTCTGTGCCTAATGTGGTTAAGACAACTGGTGTATTGTTGCGGGCCTGGTTGTGAAGTCTCTTGGTTCGATTTATGTGGATGTTAGCTGTGAAGGCTATTTGGAAGATGCTGCTGAAATAAATAGCATGAATAATGCTTATTATACGCCCTTTGCTTCAATGTTTAAGAGTTAACGCATATTTTCTGTGTTAGGCATTGATGAGTCGTTTTTAGGAGCTGATGTAGCCATCTCGATGGCTTGAATTAGAAAGTTGTTAATGCTTCTTCCTTTGGTAGTCATAAGAATGGTCTGTCATTTTTATGTAGTAGTTTTGACAGTAGCTATTATTAGCTGTCATTAGCAATTATCATTAATTGTAATTGCCTTGATTGACGTTAGCAATTATGTATCATTAATTGTGATTGCCATTTTCCTTGTATAGTCTTAAGACTCATCTATATATAAAGATGGCTAGTGATGAATACAAGGATATAGGAGAATTCACCTTCTAATATGGTATAAGAGCTAGAAAGATCCTTAAAACACCAAAAAAAATTTCCACCTCATTACAATATAGTTGTCCTCCGGTCATCGGCAACTCGCCGATGATTCGGAAGGATCCCAAATACAATATACAATTATTCTTCTGTCTCAACAAATAACAAAGAAGATGATAAAAGAAAAAGCGCTTTTCAACTTATGTTCCAGTTCAAACTGCGGGGGAGTATTAGCTGTCATTAGCAATCATCATTAATTGTAATTGCCTTGATTGACGTTAGCAATTATGTATCATTAATTGTGATTGTCGTTTTCCTTATATAGTCTTAGGACTCGTCCATATATAAAGATGGCTAGTGATGAATACAATGATATAGGAGAATTCACCTTCTAATAGCTATTAGATGCTTATGAGTGTCCTTGCATGGACTCTGATGAGACTGGACTATGATGAGATTGATTAAAAGAGAGAGAAAATGAGAAAATGCTTGATTTTTATTAACATTGGACGTACTAGTTATTAGAAGTGAAAATGAAAGAAATTTATTCTTATATGACAACATCTAAATCGTGAAAGTTGTGTTACAAAATTTATTAAATTTTTGAATAATTACATATTTACCCAAACTTAAAATAAAAATACCTTATTTTCTTAAAACACGAGTACTCAAAATTTCATTTTTGTGCGTCTTTAGTTATGACCCAAACCTAAAATTACATATTCTATTATTAGCAGTCATTAGCAATTATCATTAATTGTAATTGCTAATGACAGCTAATAGATGCAACCGTAATTGCTATACATAAGCAACGAAACCCTCAGAAAAAGGAGAAAAAAACGCAGATAGGAGATTAAGCTGAAGCACGAACGGATTAAGCCAACAACAGGAGGTGATCATCGAGGGCGTGATAGTCAACAACAACGTGTGAGTGATATATAACAAAGTAGCTGGATTGGGCCAGCAACAGTTGTTAACGTGAATAGTAAAAAACGCCAAATACAACATCGTTTCAAATGGAAAATGAGTATATATAACAAGCAAGATTCTCCGCGCGTTGCCGCGGGACATAATTTTTTTCGAATCGATTTCGAATGAATATTGAGTGGGAAATGTCCCTGTGCGTTGCGACGGGGCTGACTTGTATGCAACACATGTATTTTATTTCACTGAGCATTTATTTTAACAATCACGAAATTTGAATGAGTATTTGTCGTCGGGGCGAAAGTATACGTTATTTATAGAGCGAACGACTTTGAGTATGTATATAAATATAAATATGAATGCGAAATCTGTTTCTAAATACAGTCGTAAATAGCAAAAAAAATATAGGTTATTTATATTATTTAAACTTTCACAGAATTGTACGTTCCTGGCCCCTGTCATTTATTTTAAAGTTATTAGGTAGTTTATGGTGTGTTTTGAAAGCTTCTTTTTTAAATATGTATAATTAAACTTCAACATTTTAAAAAAAATCGTACGTATGTCTATAAAAATTGCAATATTGGGCTCGTTTTGGTCGCAATTCAAAGATCTTTCCGCGGGTATTTTTTGAAATGAATGAATCGGTAGATATGTGTTATATATTTAAGAAATAATGTTTATTATATAAGAAAGTCGTAAATAGTTAAAAGTTGATGGTGCATTTTGTAAATTTTCTCTTTTGTTTCTTATTTATATTAAACTTCAACATTTTTTATAATATCGCGCGTACGTCAGAAGCATTTCAATATTGGGCTCGTTTTGTTCGCAATTTGAAGATCTTTTCGATGGTATTTTTTTAAAGGGAATTGCATATATACCCAGTAAAACATGAATATTTGCATATATACCCAAGATACAAGTTTTAGTTGCACAATGTACAATGATGTTTAAGCATGTTTTGGGTATATATGCAAATATGCAAGTTTTAGTGGGTATATATGCAATTGCCTCTTTTTTTTATCTGAATGAATCGGTAGATATGTACTATATATTTGATAAATAAAATTTATTATATAAAAAAGTCGTAAATAGTTAAAAGTTGAGGGTCCGTTTTGTAACTTTTCTTTTTATATATGATTTTGGGCCATTCTTTCGTTGTTGGGCTTACGATTTCGGCCGGATGTAAAAACGCCGTCGTTTTGTATCGTAAATGTGTATAACAAGCATGATTGTCCGCGCGTTGTTGCGGGGCGTTATTTTTTTTTTTTTTATGTGGACTTATTTTTTCGGTCTCATGTTTAATAGTTTGTTTTTTTATATGGGCTTATGTGTTGGGCCTCATGGCGCGGGCATTTTTTGATCTAAAGAAATCAGTATTTTTAAATTTTTATTTATTTATTTTGTGTGTGCTTATTTTTTCGGTCTCATGTTTAATTTTTTTTTGAACGGCAAAAATTTATTAAACTAGCAAGGAGCTAGAAAACAATTACAAGGAAATAAATTGGGGATTTTTTAACCAATCGTCCCAAGAAAACGTCGTATGACAACGACTTTTACACCAATTGAAAGCACAAAAAACTAATAGCAGATCACAAATTTTCCGACCGTCTTGGAGGAGATTCATTTCAAAAAGAATCCATTCCTGAAAGTTTCCTAGATAAACCACAAGATACAAGAACACTCCTCCAACAAAGCTTTGGACCTAAGAGGAGAACTGAATCGAAAAGAATCCAAGACTGTCACTCTTGGAACGATGACCAGTCATGAGGATCTAAGCCCCACATCTGCATATGCGACGAAGAACAAGCTGAGCCAAATCACAACGGAAGAAGATTGGCAACCATTCTACCTCACAGACAGAACAAACCGGACAAAGAGACCCGACTCAATAGTGATGCCCTCCTGCGAATCATATTAACTCGTAGTCGGTAAACAAATCTTGCCGAGGCTCGCCAAGCGAAGAAGTGAACCTTAATAGGGATGTATTTGATCCATCATAGTCTGGCAAGCTTGTGCGGAAGGAAAAAGATCATCAAAGTAGTTCGATCTCCATAACCCGAAGTTACCAACGCTAACCAAATCACAAACCCATCGATCACACTGAATTCGATAAAGTCACCGAATCCCAATCAAAAGAAGTCAATTCAGCCAACAATGCTCGTTCGATACCACCCCGCTCCTTCTACGGAACGAAAATATCCAATCTGGAAGCACTAAGCTTAACAAGCCACCAGGCTTCTTTGTTCAGGTCCAAATGCGAACAAGCGAGGAAATTTGACACGAAGAGGAACGTCTCCGATCCAACAATCGAACCAGAATCTCGAATCATCACCATTACCAATGCGTTTTTTACAATGCGACCAGAAATCAAAACCTTTCCCTTTTAACTTATTGACTTCCCTCATTATTGAACACCAGTTAGAGGATAGACTAGTCGAGTGAGTTTCCACCGAAGAACCATAAAGCGCACGAATGACTTTATACCATAACGAGCCATCTTGGGATACAAAACGCCAAACCCATTTGAGAAGGAGGGCACGGTTAAGAGCAAAAAAACTCGAGACTCCTAAACCACCATGTTTTTTTGAAGCTAAAACCTTATTCCAAGCGACCCATGTAACTTTTTTTTCCGACTGGTCCGCACCATTAAAAAACCGGCTGCGGATAGACTCCATAACCTTCAAGACACCTGTAGGGACTTTAAAAATGGACATATTATAAATCGGCGATGCCCCAAGAACGGATTTCAAGAGAGTTAGACGACCGCCTATCGAAAGGGTTTTCACCTTCCACTTAGAGAGGCGAGATCTAAGCTTAAGAATAACGTCATCCCAAGCCTTAATACGAGAAGAGTATTCTCCCACCATAACGCCTAGATAGCGGAATTTGTTGCTCATAATAGAACAACCTATCAAAGAGGCTGCCTGCTCTACCACTTGGTGCGGAACGCACACACCCAACAGTTGACTTTTAAGGATATTTATTTGAAGTCCAGAAGCAAGAAAGAAGCTCTTTAAAATGTTGATAATACCACTCAGATTTTCATTGGACCATTCTCCTATAAACATAGCGTCGTCTGCATAAAAGAGGTGAGATAAGGATAACGAACCTGGTAATTGAATACCTTTGAACAAGCCCTCGTCTACCACCCGGTTGAAAGATAAATGAAGAGATTCCATGATTAAGATAAAGAGATATGGAGCAAGAGGATCTCCTTGTTTGAGACCACGATGGCAAGAATACTCTTTAGAAGGACTTCCATTAATCAAGATAGAAGCCTTAGCAGAAGTAAGAGTACCCCGAATCCAATTACACCACGTTCGCCCAAAACCAAACGCCTCAAGCACTTCTAATAAGTAATCCCAACGAACCGAGTCGTATGCTTTGGCAAAATCGACTTTAAAGAACATCGCCTTTTTGTTCTTTCTTTTACACCAATGGAGAATTTCATCAAGAATAAACGGGCCATCTAAAATTTGTCTTCCAGCAACAAAAGCGGATTGGGTATCGGAGATGAGATCCGCAATGACCGGAGCTAATCTATTGGCAAGTACCTTGGTAACCACTTTGTATACACTCCCAATCAAACTTATCGGCCGAAAATCATTAACGAATTTAGCATCCATGACCTTTGGAATTAGGGCTACAAAGGAAGAATTACATCCTTTTGAAAAAGAGCTGTTAACGAAAAAATATTCGACCGCCTCGCAAAAGTCAGACCCAATACAATCCCAATATTTCTTAAAAAATTCAAAGGTGAAGCCATCGGGGCCCGGAGATTTATTATCACCACAGCTCCACACAGCCCTCCGAATTTCATCGCGCGACACACTTCTCTCTAAATCTTCCATTTGATTTTGGTGCAACTTCTTATTAAACTCAAAATTTAATTTAAATCTGTGATTGGCAGGTTCTTTAAATCGAGAAGCAAAGTGGTTAAAAAAAGCGTCTTTAATCATACCTGGTTCTGTTTCCCAAAATCCATCAACGAAAATGCCCCGAATCGCTAGCTGAGCTCTCCTTTTATTGATGATGCCATGGAAGAATTTTGAGTTTTCATCCCCCTCTACCGCCCACTTGACTTTAGATTTCTGAAAATTATCTTTCGATTCCATCTCAGAAACATTAAGAAGTTTATGTTTCAGTTCGAATCGACGAAAAACAGTATCATCGTCAAAAACCCCACGATCCATATCTTTGTCAATCGCCCCCAATTCTGAAATCATCTCATTTTTTGAACCTGATATTTCGAGCTTCTTGGCTTTAATCCAGCTACGAATAATTTTCTTAAGATCTTGTAGTTTTTTTTTGAAACGAATCATCCCATTAGTATCCGAGTGAGAAAACGAGTGCCATGACAATTTAATCATATCATCAAACCCGACATAATCAAACCATGAATGATAAAATCGAAAAGGAGTTGGTCCGAAATCCAACTTGACTTCCCGAAGCAGGATTGGACGATGGTCCGATAGGTGACGGTCGAGGCAAATGGCTGTAATGGAAGGAAATAGAGAAAAAATACCATCTGAAACTAGAAAACGATCTAGTTTGCTCATTTTAGAAGCCGAGGGATGAGCCCATGTAAATGCATATCCTTCCAAAGTAACATCGACAAGCCCCGCGTTAGAAATAAAGCGATCAAAGTATCTAGCGCTATAAGGATTAAAACAGGATCCACGTCGTTCTTCGCTAGATCGAACTTCATTAAAATCTCCCATAATAATAGACTCCCCATTCCAACGACCAACTATGTTAGAGATATAGTCCCATAACTTCCTTTTGCATGAAGTTTGTTGAGGAGCATAAATAGCAATAAACAAGATTTTGGAATTGGTAGGAAGCCACGTTCCATAAATAGCTATGAAATTATCCGATACCGTAGTGTTAATCTTCTTGAAAATTGAAGCTTCCCATATACATAGGATACCACCAGAGTTTCCTAAGGACTCGCTACAAACGTAATCGTAATTGGAGTTACCCCACAAAAATTTCACGTCCATATGCGAAATACTAGTCATCTTGGTCTCTTGGATCGCTAAAAAATTAAGTTTGAATGAATTAGTCAACGTCTTTATCCACTCCTTTTTGGTCTTGTGGCCAAGACCTTGAATGTTAATAGATAGGGCATTCATCTAATAACATTATCCTCTCCTTGTTTTCCGATGATGTTTTCTAAATCCTTCACGCAGCCTTCCATTGAATAGCCCATAACTTGTCCAACACGAATGATATCCTCCATGACATCCAAAACTGAGCCACCACTTTTGACAACATTCTGACCTGAGAAAGTTTTATTTGAGTCCACTGGAATATCTTGAGAGGAATTCATCACCTGAGCATTAAAAACCTTTGGAGCACCAGTTTCAGTTAAGTTCTCAACTCGATTCTCCGATGTTACCGGTGTAAAACCGGGGGGGTGTGACAACGAGGGGCTCGGCACATGATTAGTTGTACCTTTCTTATTTTTCAATAAGTCATATAATCCAAATGGGTCATCTGAATGAGCAGCATCCTTATCTTCATCTCGATGATTAGGAACAAGAGAACTAGAGCCAAATATTGTTTCAGGTACTCCGTCTTCGTCGCTCATAAATTCATCATCAGGTTCCTCTCCATTAGGGGGACGGTTAAGTTCATTGTTAATAGACGCATGGGCAGACTCAACATCAGACGAGTACTCCCTCTCCTTATACTCCAAAAAAGTAGGATTCCATGTAAACAGTTCCTTTGCACGTACCATATAAACTCTTCCTTTAACAATCAACTTAAAGGTCTCCAATATGGATGTGACATGTTTAGTCTTAATACATAGCCTTTTTCGACCGAATGAAGAATCCGCATTTTCTTCCAAATCTAGTGTCTCTCCCCAAATCTTGCCAATCCTAGTAAAAGTTTCACGAGACCACGCTTTGAGTGGGACACCCTCTATATCCACCCAAACTATTCTCTCATCACTAACAAAATCATCACATGCCTCTTGAATAGTGTGGAACCACGATTTAACACCAATGTGATTCATCAGATTCAACTTAGTATCCATCGAAGTGAGTTCGAGTAACACCCATAAACCCCCAATATAAGATACATTGACATATGAAAATCCTTCATCCTTAAGAATGGTATGTAAATTAGGAATAGACGAAAATTCTTTCACCTTACCCAAAACATGATTAGACAGGTCGCGGTCTATTAAGCATGAATCGTCTAACACCAATGCGGGAGAAGAGGAGATCACCGGAGCTTGCATACCCGTAGATGTGCCATTAACAATATTCGCATAAGAACCTACCCCATTATTAGTCTGCTGTGAATTAAATGGTTTTTCGGTTCTGCTAGCAGCCCTTGAGTTATTGGTAGCACTCACATTATTAGTCTCATGTTTAATAGTTTGTTTTTTTATATGGGCTTATGTGTTAGGCCTCATGGCGCGAGTATTTTTTGATCTGAAGAAATCAATATTTAAAAAAATAAAAAATTCTATGTTATGCCGAACAAATTTTTTTTTATATTATTTTGTTTGCTTTTATTTTTTTGGTCTTATGTTTAATAGTTTGTTTTTTTCATATGACTTATGTATTGGGCCTCATGTAGCGGGTATTTTTTGATCTGAATAAATCAGCACTTTTGTAATTTTTTATTTTATTTTGTGCCGAGTATCGTATAGGTTCACTTGAACAAATTTTTGGTACGTTGTATAGGTTCACATACAAAGTGAACCTATACAGTCGTGAGGCGTTTAAACCATTACTTCAATTAAGTTAATTATATCCACTCCACTCGTCTATTTATACTCCCAATGTATAATTATTTAATTAAATCTACTTATCAAATTTTAGCCACTCATTACTTTCATACTTCCACTCTAATGTAGTATGTACGGAGTATTGTTTATGATGAGTTGATAATCTCATATGGTCTTTTAGGAATGTGTTTCAGAATTCAAACATTCACGTATTTATCCTAAATAATCTTTTGAGCGTTGATATATTATATGAATATTTGTCTTATATGTATGATAATTTAAACATATATTATTATTATTAATATGACATTGTACCGAATCGGGTACATCATACCAAATTTTATGGTACATCGAACCAAAGTGAACCGTAGCATTTCGAAGTGAGCCTCCCCCCTTCTCCGTACCAAATTTTAGAGACCTAGCGAACCGCGTTCCCATTTCACGATTCCGTATCGAAGCGAACCGCGTTCCGTGTCACTTTGGTACCAACTATGAATATCAAACTAATATTGTGTTTTTACTATGCCAATCAGAACATTGTTGTGATTTTTGGTGTTAGAATGCGTCTAGGTTCTTATTACAATTTGTGTATTGCTACCTCCATTCTAAAATGAGTGTTTAATTTGACTTTTATAGTCAAATTCGTTCAACTTTAACCTTAACCATTTTTGTGTTTGTTATGTAATACTTGAAGCAAAATTAATGAATGGATTGGGTTTTAAATGTATTTTTTTCATTGGTATAATTTTCCTCAAGTATTATATAACAAAAAAAAAAATTAAGGTCAAAGTTGAACCATTTGACTCTGAAAAGTCAAAATTTGACACTTATTTTGAGATAAATGGATTAATTAACAATTCAATTACGCATAATAAGCATTTCGTATCAATAGGGCTTATTACGTTTAATTTATAGCACAGGGCCACCAAAATTCTTGGGACCTGTAAACACATAACATCTGTAAACACATAAGATCGATTGCAAATAAAAATATTTTATCTTTTGTATACGGAGTAAAATTACAAATTGCAAAAACTGATTACAAAAGATATTTTTTTAAATTTAATAAAGGTTTGTTCTTATACAAATTATTTGAAATTTTGGCAATTTGTAAAGTTTTTGCGACGAAAACATATAATCTATAAAACCTTTTTTTTGTACCAAAGTTAACTACATCACTACAACAAAGCCTCTGATTTTACACGGTCATATTCTTATATCTCCACGCTTAAAAGTGTGTGCAAATTTGAAGTCCACGCTTCCTTTTGCGTGGAGTATATGGGCGTCACAAAAAAAGTACACGCTTTTTATGGTGGACAAATATTTAAATACTCTACGCAAAAAGTGTGGAGAAATATAAAAGTACACGCTTTTATTTGTGGAGAAACAACAGACACATTTTTGACGCATTAGACAAATATACAATTCTTACCTTGCATTTTGAGTATACATACAAATTTATCATAAAAGAAAACACATATTGAAACTGCAACTATCATACGCAAACTCAATATAAAAGATACCAATTTGTTTACTTAAATTTGCAGCTTATCATACACAAATTCAATATAAAAGATAATATTTTGTATACTAACATAAACCTAACTTTTGTACACGCTTTTATGTGTCAACTCCTTTCTAAACGTTTATAACCATGGATAAACCAAAAATAAATCTACACGTTTATGAAACCGTGGAGATATAAGCGTGTACAATAAACATTTATTTTGTAGTGCATCGATCTTACTTCGACTTGGAAATAGTAAAAACACAATAGCATTTAACTAAACGAATTGTAGTTAACTAAAGCCAAACAAAACGTAATAGCATTTAACTAAAGGAATTGTAATATGGTTTTATTTTTTCTGTTTGACATATAATAAAACCTTTTTTTTGTTATTTGTTTTGATGGATGCATCCACGTATCAATTTTAGTGTTTTTGTTGATGTGTTAAACTTTAAGAATAGAAAACACATACAAATATTTGATCTTTTGCAGTGACAAATATGCAAAGGTTTGGTTACAAGAGCAAGCAATAATTACTAAACAATTGAGCATCACTACATATATACTTGAGAAACAATAAGAAATGAAATCTCAAATTTCAAATGTTTTACGGTTCCATACAACAGATCATACTACAGTAATAGATATAGATATTGATCAATAGCTGACAATCATAATGATGTTAACTACATCGATCTTACTTCGACTTGGAAATTTAATTCATCGTGAGAATACATCACGAATTTGTTAATAGCATGTGTTCCACGTACACACGTAAAACCTAAGGACGATGAATATACCCACCCTCATCCGGACCGTGATCTACTGAAGGATCTTTCGGCCCCATGAAACCACATGCACTTCGCAATAATTATAGTTAGATTGAGAAAGAAAAAAAATGAGAATATGGATATGCATACGTACCGTGAGACGTTGTGGTTGTAAACTTTTCAGTGTCATTTGCTAAATTGCTTGACACCAACATTATGAAGCAAACAAGAGCAGATAAGCTAATTAGAGCCAAGAGTTTTTTATCCATTTCTTTGGTTTTCAGGTTTTTAGTTTGTTTACTTCTTTAATTTTTAAGGGTAATCGTATCCAAAAACTTGTGGCGTTAAAAGACACCGAAAGGGTCGTTCATGTGGTCTATATACTAATCATGTGATGCGGGATCACATGCAGGTCCACGTATTGACTTAAACTCATACAAGTCCAATATGATGTAGACGTGTTTTTAGTTTTCAACACAATAAAAACCCATATCTAATTATTAAAGTCATCTATATACTTGTATAGAAAGGGTGAATATCTTATATCTAATTCCGATCTTAATTCCAAATCTTAATTAAGCATTACACACCCGAACCTATTCCATATAAAAACACACCCTAAATCCGACCCAAAATCCCCACCAAAAAATTTAGTAACTGAAATAGAATTAATTGCAACAATTTGGTTAGTATAATTAAGGGTTAATTACTAGAAAATGTATCATACTTGCCACTTTTTATTATTGTGTGGACTGAATTTTTTTTATTGTGTGTGCTGAACTTTCAAATTTTAATCATTGTGTGTATTTTGTAACTATTTACTCTTACTTTTTTTCAAATTTTGAAGGTAAAATGGTCATTTTACATGGCAAAATAGTCACAAAATACACACAATGATTGAAATTTAAAAGTTCAGTACAAACAATAAGAATAAAAAAGTTCAGTACATACAATAAAAAAATCGACAAGTATGATACATTTTCAAATAATTAACCCTAGAATTAATTGCAACCGTTTGATCAAAAGTTAAAAGACTTGCACCAACTGAAAACCTTGTCATTGAGAAAAAAGTACTTCGAAAAGATTTTCGCTGGATTAATATAATCAAACATGTACCCGTCATCGCAACACGCGGGCACCCAACTATTTTATTAAAGAATGATAATGGGGTGACAACATGCTAAGAGGAAACGGTACGCTTGGCTGGTGGCCTTGCTCCATGGCACCAGCCTAAGCAATCTTGGCGCCAACGATACCATCCTTTGGCTGGTAGCATGTGGGCTGGTATACTAGCTCGCTTGGTGAGCTTCTATCTTTTTTTTTCTTTTTTTTTTGTGTTGATTTGTGTATTTTGTAGGGTATGTGTGGACCCATGGCACTACTTTTTGAGCTATGACTTAAGCCAACGTGAGAGCCACCTAAATGTGGTGTCATAGCAATTCTGGTGTCATAGCACTTTTGCTGATGTGACAACACTTTTTGGTGCTATGGCTTGAGTCATGGCACCACTGTACCCAGTGCTCTAAGAAAATGTGAATACAACGCAACAATCAATATGCTAAAATTAATTCAGTCAATTCTCAAATTCTCAGCATTTAATTTGTACAATATGTTCTCTCTTTTCCCATATAACATTTCAGAATTAATGTGTGGATATTATTTACGGTTATTATTTAAGCTTCTAATACGTGGTAATTATTCTTATTTGATATAGGAGTACATATCAACTATGAATTTATCAAACTAATATTGTGTTTTTACTATGTCGATCCGAACATTGTTGTGATTTGCGGTCTTAGAATGCGCTCAGGTTCCTTATTTCGATTTGTGTATTAATTAACACTCCCTATCAAAAGGACCTAGTTTAATTTATGGTAGATGGCCACCAAAATTTATGGAACAACTAATTGTAAACACATAACATCGATTACAAATAAAAATATTTTATCTTTTGTTTACGGACTAAAACTACAAATTGCAAAAATTGATTAGAAAATCTATTTTTTTAAATTTAATAAAGGTTGTTCTTATACAAATAATCTGAAATTTTCGCCATCCATAAAATTGTTGTGGCGAAAAAATATAATCTAAAAACATTGCTTGCCGAAAATTCTAATTATATATTTTCTCTTTTGCAATGTGCGGATAACCTAATAGCATTTAACAAAAGGAATTGCAATATCGTTTTATTTATATGATATTTGATAACACTTTTTTTTGGATGGATGCATCGATGTATTAATTTATTCATGATACTAGCAGTGTACTCACACGTTGCGGCGGCGGGTACCCTGTAACAAAAATTTCGGCGAATAATATTTTTAATAATATGTTTTTCTTACAACGACATCTCGGAAAACGACAATTTAAGGTTTGAGTAATTTTATGTAATTGGTTATTTTATATTTATGTTTTAATTGGTTGTAGCTTGTTTATAATGTATAATGTGAAAATATTGTTGTACTTTTGAGTAATGGTGGTGTTTTTAAAGTTGTATTAATTATGTGTTTTAATGTATTTGTGCATTAAAAGGTTGTAAACAAAGCTTTCTAACTTGTATAGCTATTATTTAAATATTTTACTTAATTTTTTTGACATTAATAAAGAAAGAGAATGTAATAAATATTTATTATTTTTTGCATTAAAGGTTATACAAGGATTGAAATATACATACTAAAAAAATGATCTTTTTAGTGTTTCTGGTGATGTGTGAAACATTAAGGATTGAAATATACATACTAAAAAAATGATCTTTTGCAGTGACAAATATGCAATGTTTCGTCACAAGAACAAGCAATAATTATTAAACAATATATTGAGCATCACTACATACTTGAGGAACAATACGAAATGAAATCTCAAATATCAAATATTTACGGTTCCATACAAGAGATCATACTAATAGATATAGATATTGATCAATAGCTGACAATCATAATGATGTTAACTACATCGATCTTACTTCGACTTCTTGGAAATTCAAAATCATCATGAGAATACATCACAAATTTGATAATAGCAAGCGTTCCACACACGTAAAACCTAATGATGAACCCACCCATCCTCATCCGGTCCACCTTCTTCATAAAGGATCTTTCGGCTCCATGAAGCCACATGCACTTTGCAACAATTATAATTAGATTAAGAACGAAAAAAAATGAGAATATGGAAGATGTATGCATACGTACCTTGAGACATTGTGGTTGTAAACTTATGGGTGCCATTTGCTAAATTGCTTGACATCAACATGATGAAACAAAGAAGAGCAGTTAGAGCCAAGAGTTTTTTATCCATTTTCTTTGGTTTTCAGGTTTTTAGTTTGTATTGCTTCTTTAATTTATAAGCGTAATCATATTACTGTAAAACAGTTATGGTGTTAAAAGACGACAGCTAGGGTCGTCCATGAAGAAAATAAACACATATGACAAACTTGTAGAAATTTTGTTTATCGTATTAGAAAATAAACACCTATGACCCATAATATGCAAATTTGAATTTTAGAAAAATACAAAATAGAAGATCAACGCATCGATGTTTTAATCGGGAAGTTAACGATGATGGTCACAAAGTCTTCCAAGATGTCGACTGAATAAGTCTAATATATCTTCAACCACAAATTGTTTGAGGATAGATTGGGTTAGTTAGCCTATGTCGATGGCTTACAATCCGTAGGGTTTTCTATTGCTTCGTTTTTAATCCATGGATAGTCAATTAATAAAAGTTATTCTTGATTAAATTTTCATTCTTGGACGCAAATATGCGAAGTATACAAGTACTCAACAGTGAAAAACGTACATATTTATGGAGTTTTTTGTTTTAGTGTTGCATTTCCAAAATTTATTTGACGAAGTTCGTACTATTTAAAGTATTTAACAAACCATGGTACTTCATTTAATTTACTAACAAAAGCATAAAGCCTATCAAATAGGAGAAAATAAACAAATTTCATCGATCATCCATCACCCACTGTTGCAATGATTGTCTTTCGCTCCATGTTTGCCACCGTAGACTTTGCCTTCTGGATTCATCAACTAATAATTAAGCATTGATGAGACAACAAACTCAATAATGAATCTAGCTCCAGTACAATCTTGGTGACAACGCACGACTTCTCCGACATGATTGTCCACAGAAAACAAAAAGCAAGTCTTCCTCAATAATAATTAATGGCTGAACAAGTCTCGGATATATCTTCAACCACAAATTGCATGTCGATCGCTTACAAACCATTTGGTTTTTTATTGCTTCGTTTGTAATCTATAGATAGTCATTAAATAAAGGTTATTCCTGATTAAATTTTCATTATTTGACGCAAATATGCGAAGTATACAAGTACTTTCTTTCACAACAGTGAAAAACGTACATATGTATGTTAAGTACTTTCACAACTCTGAGATTGTTAGATGTAGAGAAAGACTACATTTACTCGCGCTTTGCAATTGCAAAATTTTAAAACTCACAGTACAAAGTTTTAAACTTCTTACATTAATATCGATAACAATTGTGTCCTGCTTGGGGGAATCTTGACCCACACACCCGCTGACCTAGCCTCTAACATTGACTCAAATTAAGCGAAATAAGCTTAGTCAGTACCTCAGACACCACTACCCTTT